>QLIY01001205.1:0-18324 GCA_003260075.1 Phallusia mammillata | reverse complement strand
TTTGTTTAACGCGACCCAAATACTTACCAAAATTTAGTTTTGTGGTTTCTCGCGACCCATGAACATGCTATTTTAGTTGTATTTTTGTCTGTAAGTTGAGAAAGGTTTTTGAAAAGTACTACGCCAGTTTAGCAAACCAATAACCTTATAACGAACAAACGCTGTTGTTTTTTACGACCAAACATTTCCATTTATTCCGAACTTGGAGCTAACGAGGCATTATTAGCCAGACAACGCTATACTGTGAGCTAACACATCACTTTATGACGTCACAAACAGTTTTAACCATTATCACGACAAGTTGTGATGAAGTTGTTATTGGGCAACAATGTAAAGCCCTGGGTAATATAAAAGTAACGCTATGAGGCGAAGTCATAAAGTAGATATTCTTATTGTCACTAAAACAAGCGACCCAACAAAATGGTCAGGCGACCCAACTTTGGGTCGCGACCCATAGGTTGGGAACCACTGCCTTAAGGCACACTATAAGCTATAGGTAATCACTTTGGAGCATGGAAAAGTAAATTCTAATGGTTAAACAGCAAATATGATTATGCATCTATGCAGGTTCTGGAATAACAAATAGCCCAACCTACAATCCAATAAATTAATCAAAAGCCAATTGCCCCAATCTACAAACCAAATTAGGCAATAATAGTAAGCAATATGATATCTACCAGCAGTAACAATTTTATCCAAGACCATTTAACAAACTGAAGCTTTCAGTACACCTAAATCAATCTGTGTTTTTCGTGTTGCAAAGTATTTTCAATAAATAATATCGATTTCGCCGATAAATGGCATCCTCAGTTCTTATTCAAATAGGTTCAGGACGATTTCTGTAAAAGCACAGTTATATCTTAATAATAATGACTATCTCAGAAAACACAAAAAAATGAATTGCTCGATAGAGATAACACTCAAACTTTTCATCTACAGTTGAAGAGGCGCATTGTCAGACTACAAATAAGATTGTAGAAGACTTACGGAGGTTCAGTCTTATAAAGTTAAGTGACCCCTACCTCAATGTTTTGGTGCAAGAGCCATACGTAACGTTATAGAAGGGTATATATTATTGCCATCGAATTTTTTTGTCATATTGGGTGACCTATTTACTTTTAGGTTGTTTCTGCAGGATTTTCATGCTTTCTCAAGTAGGCTAATGTGGTGTTTGCTTCCGCCCCGTTGGTCTCTTCATTTTGGCAACCTTTCCAAGGTAAGTCTTTATTGGTTATTAACTTAACTTAGGCACTAGAGAACTTTAAGAAGTACCTGATCATGTAGTCATATGATTTTGCCCATTGTTTCCTAAATTACTTATACATGATGTATAAAAATGCCGATCTTTCGAAAATCTAATGGTATTAAGGAAGAGAAAATTTAATCGACAATTACGGAAGACAGGCCTTTTCTATTGCAGTCAGTCCTTTCGCAATCGACAGACGAAACTAGAAGTTATTCCTTTCCCAATCGACAGACGAAACTAAAAGTTATTCCTTTCCCAATCAACAATTACCTACGTCAGGCCTTTCTTAACCAACAATCCTATTAAAGTCAGGCTGTTTCTATTGTAGTTAGGCCTTTCCCAATCAACTACCACGAAAGTGAAATTCAGGTCTTTATACCAAACAACAATCACTCTAGTCAGGGCTTCCGTAATGCACATTCCCTAAAGTCAGGTCCTTTCTAATTGACAGTCAAGGAAGTCGGGTCTTTCCCATTGTATTCGAGCCATTCTCATTTAACAATCACTCAAGCCATGGCTTCTGAAATCAACAATCTTAAAGTCCACCTTCTCCTATGCAGCCAGGCCTTCTATATTGCAGTCGGGCCTTTCCCAATCGACAATCAAGGAAGTCAGTACGTTTCTATTACATTCAGGCGTTTCCTAATCGAAAATCACGAACGTCAATTTCCAAATTAACAATCACCCAAGTCAGGTCATTCCCAATCGACATTCACGGAAGTAAGGACTTTACAAAGTGACAATGCCTAAAGTCAGGCCTTCTCTACTGCAGTTAGGATGTTTTAGATTCAAGCTTTCAAATGTTTAAAAACCACAAGCATTAGTTGTATAAAAAAAGAAATAAAACGATTGAGGTTCTAGTGGATTACGTTATATTCCTACGTGTTTGCAGTTTAATTTTATGCAGTTTGTTTCTACAGCATACAGTTTCAGTTTGTAACTTGAAACTGCTTTGGAAATAAATATGGTGTTAGTTTATGTTGTGTTCTTTACATTATTTTTTCACCTTGCACAAGGTAATGTCTTATGTTTTCTTGGTATAAAACCAGTCATTAGAAACGCATAGATAAGTAGTCAGTAAGTAATTTAGGTATTAAAATGAGTAAGTAATTATTATTGGGTTATTTTTCAGTCAACTATTTGCATTTTGATGCTCGTCACTTGAAAAAATGTTTTTTATATTGTTCGTTAGAAATCTTTACATATGTGAGAGTTACATATGTAAACCAGAATAACTCTTATTTAATAAATCTAATATTGTAGGGGAAAGTCGTGTAATTTGGACCCTGCGTGTAATTTGGAACTTGCTTATATTTCGGAATATACGCAAGGTGGCAAAATATCTTTTATACAGATGTAAAGAAGACTTAATATAAGGTTTACGGCCGCCAAACTCCAAACTAACACTTTCCAAAAGTAAAATAGATTGGGTAAAAAAATTGCGTGTAAAAGTGTGTAATTTGGACCGGGCAGCTGATAATAAAGCTCAGTGCAGGATTTACATTGATTATGTTTTGGTTTACCAATTATTGCTTTAATTTGTCGTGGTGCTGTTTTGCAGTGTTCTGCGAGTTTTCTTTCATTTAAGCTATCTTAGTAATTCCATTTATGGCCTTTTAATGTTTAAGATGTTTTTTATTTCACCTTTTTATCCCATTTTTGATTTCATTCATTCAAATTCAAATATTTTGTGAAACATAGTGGTAATGTATTCAAATCTTGATTAGTTTGGTATCTGAGGCTGTTAACGTTCGTTTTGAAGAACTTATGGAAGAGAAATCGCACGGATTTTAAGTGGTCCATTTTACACACGACTTTGGTCCAAATTACACACTATGCGTGTAAAATGGACCACTTCGCGAAAAAAATTTAAATGCCTTTTACTCTTTTTACGTTAATATCCAAACATTGCCTTTTTGCAAATGAATACTTAGCGCCATAACTTAACGAATCACATGAACCGCCCTTTATTTGAACGACTACTTTATATTTTATGAAGGTTCAAACTTAAGCGGTCCAAATTACACGACTTTTCCCTACGGTTTGGCTTTTTGTTATTGGTTAGTTTTATTCTTTAAGTCCACGTTTAAAACAAGTTATCACGAAACACAAAATAGTTTTAATTCAAGCAATTTAAATGTTGGGATGCTTTGTTCCAATATGTGTTACTTCAGATAAAGCAAAAATGTTTTGACAGTGTTTCGTTTCTCTGGAGCAAAGAGTATGGGAGCTATATGCTGGAGAGTTCACCTGGTAAACCCTATGATGGGATATTGTCCAGTTGTTTGGACGTGGAAGAAAACATGCGCAACAGGTAACTGGTGCTTGATCAGTTTCTGTTTTTGTCTACAATTCAAGTCATTTTCAGAATGTTTATAGGCGAAANGGAAATTCAGAAACACTTGCAGGCTGACAATGTGGTTCTCACCCTTACCATATTTCCAAGGTACCATAACAAAATAAAAGGGAAGTTTGAGTTCAGTTTGTTTGATAAAGGAACTCATAGCGACACAAATTAAACTCATAGCGACACAAATTAAAAGCACTTAAACTATCACCAAACCAGAAATAACTTCGCAACGTTGAAAAGTTATGGACGCACGCAAATTAAAGGCAAATTGATGACTAAACGCGCTGCAGCTACACTACAAGATTTACATGATTATTTTGAAATTGTGTAACATTGAAAAACATATTTAGGCTTGCTTGTCCAGATTTCACGAATCCTGTCGTTAAATTGTCACAACCGGGCTCGAATCTTATCACACACTCAACGTTTCTGCCAGATCAGACGATAGTCAACATCACAAGATGCAGGTCTTAATTTGATTTATGTCTTAATCCCACAGATGTCATATTCGCAACGGTCTATAAAATTATGTTTTAATTACTTCTGTTTGTAACAAGTTTTGTAGACAGGATTACTATCGTAGCTATTTAAATACAAAAATATGAAACAGCCAAGAACTTAAACGAAGTCATAAATCATGGTGAAATGTTTTTAACAATGCTATAATGGTGTGATCAGTGGCATTTATAACATTGGTACTTAGGACAAGGACTTGAAGGATCGAAACGTCTGCGTAATTAACTATGTAAATTTCTTTGCCATAATTGTGGCAAGTTTGTTCTGAGTTCAACTATTTCTGACCTTTTAGGCAACTCGCTGAAGGATTGCGACAAAGCCGAGGATCAAACGCAACAGCTAATATTCCAAGTCAGTGGGGGGGGGGAAAAAATATGAAACTGCCATGAACTTAAACGAAGTCATAAATCATGGTGAAATGTTTTTAACAAAGTTATAATGGTGTGATCAGTGACATTTACAACATTGGTACTTGAGACGAGGACTTGAAGGATAGTTCAGCTTCAAACAAAACGCGCTGGTTTTGCATTCATGCAGTTTTTTACTTAAAGATGACAATTGTTAGTGTTGAAACGTCTGCATAATTAACTATGTACATTTCTTTGCCACAAAGATGGCAAGTTTGTTCTGAGTTGAACTATTTCTGATTTTTTAGGCAAATCGTCGAAGGTGTGCGACAAAGCCGAGGATCAAACGCAACAGCTAATATTCCAAGTCAGTTTTCGAAACGAAATTTTGCAACATTATCATCAGCTAAAACGATTTCTGTTGCAGTTTTTCGGGATGTTAACACGCCTTCGCCTTTTATCGAGGAGGGGGGGGGGTGAAACGAAATTTTGCAACGTTATCATCAGCTAAAATGATTTATGTTGCAGTTTTTCGGGATGTTAACACGCCTTCGCCTTTTATCGAGGAGTTTGATAATTCTTCAGCCAATCAGGATGCGAGGCCAGATCACGTGCATCTAGACTCGGTCGGTTTTGCCGGAGGAATTGGTTGTATTCAATGCACGTTGCAAGCAGCTAATATTGATGAAGCAAAGTATTTGTACGATCAACTAGCTGTTCTCTGTCCTATTATGGTTAGTCGTAGGTATTATAGTATAATGATTGTTTGTGTGTGAACCGTATTGTGTCCTGCATAGGTTTGCCTGAGTTTGCCATCACTTCACAAAACAAACAAACTTTAATATTAAATGTCGTTTTTTAGCCGACCGTTGGATTTGCTGAACATTAAAGCTACTAACAACATAACTCACATCAGAAAATACTTTATATATACCGATAGGTGGCGAGTTATTTTAATTGAAGATCATGTGCCTGTTCAAGTATGTGCCTAACATGTAAGTTTTGCGTATTTGCGTCACAGCTCGCACTCACTGCTGCGTCACCAATCCACCGTGGATACCTCGTTGATACAGACACTAGGTGGCAGGCGTTCGCAGAATGTTTAGATGATCGAACTAATGAAGAAAGAGGTCTAAACGTCAACAAACAGTTAAGTTAATCTATCAAACTTTAAGCAAGTAAAGTGATTAACATTTAGGTTATTGACTTAACATGTAGAGTGGCAAGGATCCATACACCGAGAGCTACTTCAATTAGAAGTTATCTCACGAATGATGAACCTACACTGCACGACGTACCATTGGAAATGAATCCACGTGCGTTTGAAATGCTCAACAACGCAGGTTTGAATTGGTGTTGTGTGCGCGTGTAAAGTCATATTTGTAGGAAGCAAAGGATTCTTGGCTCGTTGGGTGTTCTTTTTGCTGTGACTATACCGAACCCACGGTTTTAGCAAAATTCTTACCTGCCACAGTATATTTGGTATTGGTTGGAAACCACGGTTTGGAGATTGGGGGGGGGGGGGGGGGGGGGGGGGGGGGGGGGGGGGGGGGGGGGGGGGGGGGGGGGGGGGGGGGGGGGGGGGGGGGGCAACAAAAATTGATTATGATGTCTGACATTTTATCCAATATGCCACAACCATTTTTATTTGAGTATTTCGTTTCTCATTCGAGCTTCGAAAACTACTGTGACAAATGTTGGTTTCCTATTGTGTGTACTTTATGTTAAGCTTCTACTGGTTTCAGTTTCGTAAATCAGTGAGCATCGAAGAAAAAAACAACGATATGAATTAAGATAAGCCTTTTAGGGGATGATCTATTCCCTTGTATTTTAACACGGCACTGTAAGTGCAGCAGCTGTTGAAAACTCAGTGTTTATAATGGTCAATGTCTTGATTTTGTGAACAATGAAGAATAACTTTGCCATTTTAATAATGCTTTCTTACTATAAACGTGTACATCAGGTGTGGAAAAATCCATCAGTCGTCACTTTTCACACTTGTGGGTGAGAAAGCTACTTTCATTGCAACGTTCCATGGAACGAAGTCAAACTTCTATTACTCCACAACTTGGTTACGAGCATTTTGAGGTAAGGAATTCATCTTTGGAACACTCAAATTAAAGTGGAGCTTGCTCAAAACTAACACTATCGAAAAGTAAACATTTTGGCACCAAATGTTTGAAGCAACTGTTTTTTGAACAATTTACAATTTAAGTCAACCTAACAACCTACATGTAAGGCTAAACTCAGTCAGACCTATATAAAGAGTAAACAATTTAATTCAATTTGTCCAATTATTCTTGACAATTTTTGTTAATAACATAGATATAACATATTAAGCCATGTTTGGTCATTGTGTATATTCGCACAAACCTGGCATCTTTTGCAGAACATACAGACAACCAACTGGCAAACGGTTCGTTTCAAGCCTCCTCCTCCAGACAGTGATATTGGATGGAGGGTCGAGTTCAGGATATTGGAAGCTCAATTGAGCGACTTTGAGAATGCAGCTTTTGTTGTCTTCGTCATACTTCTCAGCAGAGTAATTCTGGCCAATAAACTCGATATTCTGGTTCCAATATCAAAGGTAGGTCATGTAAACTATGTAGCACTTCATATATGATCTTAAATCGGAACTGTGCAAGAATGTATGGAAACAACTTTATGTGACCCGTTGCTGCAACACAGAAGCAAACCAATAATAACTTAGTTTGAGTTATAGAAATAGCTACTCATTAAACGAATCACAATTTAGTTCGAGTTAACTACTCGGTGAATCTGACGTGATTCCGATTGTTGTTGTTAAATCGTGTCAAACGAGTCTTTATAAAATAGGACTGGAGTCAAAACGGGTTTTGTAAAATAAAACTCAAGTCACAGCGAGTTTTTGTAAGATAGGACTCAATTTAAAACGAGTCTTTGTAAGATGGAGTAAAGTCAAGTGAGTCTTTGTGTAAGGCAAAAATCGAGTCAAACGAGTCTTTGTAACATTGTACACGAGTCAAAACGAGTCTTTTTGAAACAAAATTTGAGTCAAATTGGACCACTGTGTACAATAAATGTGAATGTCAATGAATGCTGAAACTAGTTTATTTATCAAAATAAATTTTGAGTTTCAGCAATCACTGTGGTGAACGTCGACGTTATTACGCCAACAAAGTTTAGGCGAATAGACTAACTCAAAACTTACTAAACGTTCAACTATTAATGAAGTTTACTTTTTACAGATTGATGAGGATATGAGAAGAGCTCAACAAAACAACGCCGTTTTGACAGAAATGTTCTATTTCAGAAACCATACAAAGTTTGCTGCATGTCAGTTAAGTTTTTTCGGGGGGGGGGAAAGACTGTGGATGTTTTTCAGCTGTTGGAAATAATTACAACACAATGTCAGGAATTTCAAAGTCCAGTGTTGATGAAATAATCAACGGAAAAGTAGGGCTTGTTTCTGGTATAGCTTATGATATCCTATTTATATTTGTTTCTGTACACGGATGGCTGACTTGATGATGTGGTTTGTTTGCTATATTGTCCCTTTGCCATCCGCCAGTTGCTTGGCTTTTGTATTTCATTTACGCGCAATAACCGTATACGCAACTGACAATAAACATTATGATGATATCATATTCTAACATTGCTTTACAGAACGATCATTTTGTTGGCTTTATTCCACTTATCAGTTCCTACTTGGACAAAAGTCCAATCAAAACCGACGCTCGGAGAAAAGTCCAGCAATACTTGGACTTCATCAGCAAAAAGGCATCAGGTACGAATGCATAATCATCGCATACAAAAATCTAAATAACTCAAATCAATTTGTATATAGGGGAAATTCCAACAACCGCACAGAAGATTCGGAACTTTATGACGTCACACAAAGACTACAAACGCGATTCAATAGTTTCCGAATCAATGACGTACGACTTTTTAATGACGTGTCATCAGATTTGAAGTCGAACATTTGAAATTGCTTTCCAATCACGCATAGAAATAAGGTTCTAAGTTTGCCGTAATTTCAGCATAGCGCCGCTGATTTGGTACGATGTTCGCGATCAAATTGTCGAAGTAAATGCGTTTGATTCCTGAAAGTAGAAACTTTGTCCAATGCCACGTGGGCAGTGTATATAGTAAGCCAGGGTTCCTAATGGCTGCAAAAAGTGTAGAGGATAGTTATAAGCTAGACAGCCTGTTGCTTTTACTTCGGTGACTTTGGCCAAAACCGGGTAATTCCATTCCAGTAAGAGTATTGTTTGCATGCACAACAATGTTTATTCGAACATGCAGAAATTGCCCTGACTCATAAGGTGCAAATTATTAGGCATTTGTCAAACAGTTGAGCTAACATGGTTATTTTACTACATTTTGAACGGTGTAATACTGTAAGGCAATCAGTGATTTAAGATTTAAATTCATTTTGTGTGTTTTGTAAGTGTAATCATGAAAATAACTGCCCAAATAGACGTAAAAAGCGTCATGCTTTATTGTGGCAAATACTCATGCCATCAACAGTGGTATAAAGGGCCACACCAGTTACACCCGTTTATGTCTACACAATTCACGTTATTTTCATCATTAAACTTATGAGCAGTTCCGAAAAATGTCTAAATAATATGTTTCGAATTTGGAAAAGCAATGAAGGAAAGTTCGGGCTCAGTTCGGTAAAACGAAAGCTACTGATATTTCTAAATACTAATATATTGTAAACCAAAATTTTCCGAAATGAGTTAAGTTTAAAAAATAATTGCACTAAAATAATCAACACACCGGTAATACTCGCACAACGGCACAAAGACAAATAAATTGAAGGACACAATTGATCGATCAAATTTTAATGCACTGGGGTTGGAAAAACTCTTTCGGTAACGTGAGACCATACGGGAATTATGTCTGGACTTTGTGACATGCGACCTAGGTGTATTTGAACAGTTGCTTACATCTGCCCCTCGTGCAAACAAAGCTTGTGTGCGACAAATATACGCAAGTAACCTTTACTGAGAAATCATTACCACAGCTTGCTAAGGTTTCAGTCAGGGTTAAGTTTGTCGTGCAGTCTGGATTTTAGTTATATAATGTATTACGTTTGTGCATGAAATGCCTCATTATTCAACAAACAGCAAAGTGGGGACTATGAAGTGAATGTTTCCTACGGTTTTGCTTGAATTAATGTAGTAAAATTCATAACAGTACATTAATTTTAAAAACACTGATTAGTTTGGATACTTATACTAGAGTTCTCGTACTGATTCGGGTTTGGGTTTCAGTTTGCGCGCTTGATTCGGGCCTTTCGTTTTTGTAGAAGTACGTCGGACTATTTTTGGCAAATGTAATGCTATGCCAAAAAGTTATGTTTAAATAGTTTTGGTACATTTGCAAAAGGTTAAAGATATTTCAACATATTTAGTAATGGCGTCCCAAGCTTTTAAAGAGAAGCCTCTCACTTGGTCTGAAATCCAGGGGGGGGGGGGAATGTAATGCCCTAACAGATAATTATGCTTAAATAGTTTACGTACATTTGCAAAAGGTTAAAGATATTTTAACACATATAGTAATGGCGCCCCAAGCTTTTAAAGAGAAGCCTCTTACTTGGTCTGAAATTCAGCAGTTTGCCGATGACGTAAAGATGAACGGAATCAGCCATTGTATTCGAACTTATAAAGATCATAAAATGAGCAGAAACGAACCTCTCAAGTGGGGAGACGAGGTAACTAAAATAAGGTTGTAAGTGTGAATGTATTAAGACCTTTCGAAAACCCCTAGACAAGGCGTAGATTTAACACATACGAAGCTCGTGCACTCGATTGAAGCGCTGAGCTACCACATTGGGTTAGAAAGTTGCAAGCCTAAAGTGCATTCACTTGCCACGACTAGAAGATTTTAACCGGAACTGATTTTTTTTCAACGGTTCGTCCACACAACCCTACCTTTAGGATTATATCTGGCGGACCTTGCTTTGGTCATTTGGTTAACAAACAATTTTACATAACAAGCATTTGTCTGAACATTGTGTAGCAAAGAATGTGAAGAGGATTCGATATAGGGTCACAATTAAAGTGGTGCTACACTTTCATCTTTTTGATCCCATCACTTAGCCGGGCAAGACGTTGAAAACAACGAGAAACCAGTTAATAATTTACTGCCTTGTATGCGTACACGTTGATATGCTTCACAATGTTATTGGCATGACTTTAATACAGCTATATCAAACAGATTGAATATATGATCGTTCAGTTTGATCACAAGAATAGGAAAGTTCGTCTTTCGATGAGAGGTAGAGAACTCTTTAACCAACTCAAGCTTGGGCAGGAAAATAGTCTTCAAACGTAAGCTGCAAAAATGGTTTTACATTATTTTCACGATGGCTGGCCAATACTACCAAGTCGATGAAATACCACATGCTCCTGTTTTGTTACTGAATAGAGCACATTATTTTTGCCAGCAAGCAGTTTTGATAGTAGAACAATTTCTAACCGGAATTTGTCATTATTGTCCCGTAAATACAAGTCTAATTTTGACAAAGTTGCTGTGATATAAGAACAATAAAATTTAATGCTACGTGATTAAAAGCATCAATGAAACTTAACAAAATGCCGACCGACGTCCATATTTTCTCTGCTACTCTGATAAAGTTACATACAATCACGACACTATAAAGCCCACACAACATTTGTGTCGAATTAACACCCCCCCTTCATTTGTTTGTTATATTTAATACTCAAAACACCGACCGAGATATTAAGAACACTTGCAAAAATTATTCGTTTAACCAACTCCCATGCCTTTCATAAAAAAATTAAACATGTCTACAGTCCAGACGCCTTGTGGAGCGTTGAGTTTGCAAGTTACATGCTGGAAAGTTCTCCTGGGGAACCATACAGTGGGATTCTGACAAGCTGTTTGGAAGTAGAGGCCAATATACTTAACAGGTGAAGAAACTGTCCTGCTGTGAAAAACTGCTTTAGACCTTGGTTAAAAAAATAAATGATTTAAAGACCTTGGTAAAACCTTCACTTACTTGTCAATAGACGAAAGGAAACTTTGAAACACTTGGATGCCGATGAGATGGTTCTCACGCTTACAACATTCCCGAGGTGAAACAATATAAAACTGAACTAGCATTGTGTGGATTTGGACTTGTGACGCATATGCATTGGTTAAGAATGGTCAAATAAAACTTTAATGTGGGTGTCTGTCGCAGGTTCGAATCCCACGGCAAACCAACCAATCTCTTGTCACGTTTCTTTTTTCAGACTCGGTTGTCCAGATTTTATCTATCCTCCTATTATCATGAAGGATGAAGGTTCACATCACATCACTCACTCTTTGTTTATTCCAGATGAAGCAATAATAGACGACGTCCGTTGCAGGTAACATCATGTTAATTTGTTAAAACAACTAATTCCAAACGGTTTGGAGATGATTATCTTTTGTTATAGTTAGCGACCCATAGGTTACTTTATTTGTTTACTTGTGCGGTTAAACGAGGTTCCTTTCGAAGTTTTCTGATCAGACGTAGACATAAAACAGCAACATGTAACAAACTGTCACTTTCATCAAATAATTTCCTCTTATTTTGAAGAATAAATGCACGAAGTCTTTTGGAAGTTCGAGGAAGGAATCCCGCGGCAAATATTCCAAGTATGACTACTATTTAACTCTTGGAAAATAAACTTTTTCTTTCCGAAATTGATTTGTTAGGTGGCCAAAATATATGGTGGAAATCGGTTTGTGACTTAATGCATTCTGCATCTTTTATTTTGTGCCATCGTGAGAGCTTATTTTCATCATATAATGCAATGATTCTACTGCTGGGACATAGCCCATTTATTTTATAACCGCTGAATTAAAGCATTAGAAATGTTTTACTGCAGTATACAAGGACAAGAATACGCCATCGCCGTTTCTTGAATATTTTAATGATCCTTCAGCCAATCAGGATGCGATGCCAGATCACGTGTACCTTGACTCAACAGTCTTTGGTGGAGTCCGATTATGGTTAGTCATAAGCAATGAATCATGAAGAATGGCTGTTGAAACTACCCAGACAGTCATAGTTGTTTTGTCCAAACTCATGTGTTGTGAAATATTCTTCAAGCATCATGTACCTTAATACCATTATGTGCCTAACATGTAAGTTTTGCGTGTTTGCGTCACAGCTCGCACTCACTGCTGCGTCACCAATCCACCGTGGATACCTCGTTGATACTGACACTAGGTGGCAGGCATTTGTGGATTGTTCCGATGACCGAACTGATGAAGAAAAAGGTCTAAACGTCAACAAACAGTTGAGTTAATCAATCGAACTTTAACCAGTGGGCTTAAAATTTGAGTTATTGACTTAACATGTAGAGTGGCAAGGATCCACACACCGAGAGTTACTTCAATTAGAAGTTATCTCTCGAATGATGAACCTACACTGAACGACGTGCCATTGGAAATGAATGCACGCGCGTTTGAAATGCTCAACAACGCAGGTTTGATTTGGTGTTTGTGCGTGTAAAGTCATATTTGTAGGAAGCAAAGCATTGGCTTGGCTCGTTCTGTGTTTCTTTTTGCTGTGACTAAACGTACCGAACCCACGGTTTACCAATATTCCTGGTGTTGGTTGGAAACCACTGTTTAGGAATTTAAAATTTTTGGGATTGCATTTTAAAGTAAAGTCTAAGAAAAAAATACAAAAACTTTTTTGCTACAACAAAAATGAATGGTTTCTGAGATTTTTTCAAATAAGCTACAACCACAATTTTTATTTAAGTAATTCGTTNTATACCGGTGGTAAGGATATATATACTAAACGTGTCTTTTTAAGGCAGGACTCGGGTCAAAACGAGTCTTTTTAAAAACATAATTCGATTCAAATTGGACCACTGCGTTCAATAGTCAATTGTAAATGTATCAGTCAAAGCTGAAATTGTTTTTTTGATCAAAAGCAAGTAAAAGTTTCAACAATCACTTTGGTGAACGTCGACGTTATTACACCAACAAAGTTTGGACGAATAGGCAAACTCAAAACCGACTAAACGTCCAGCTATTATGATTACATATTATGTTGGGAATATTGTTTAAACTATTATTGGTTTGATATAACAACTGCAGTGATGAAGTTTACTTTTTACAGATTGATGAGAACATGAGAAGAGCTCAACAAAACAACGCCGTTTTGACAGAAATGTTTTATTTCAGAAACCATACAAAGTTTGCTGCATGTCAGTTAAGTTTTTTCTTTGTTAGAATGTTATTCATATTGTGGATGTTTTTCAGCTGTTGGAAATAATTACAACACAATGTCAGGAATTTCAAAGTACAGTGTTGATGAAATAATCAACGGAAAAGTAAGTTTTATTTTTGTTGTAGTTTGTGTCATCATGTTTAGATTTATTTCTGTACACGGGTGTCTTACTTGATGACCGATATGGTCCCTTTGTCATCCGCCAGTTGCTTGTCTATTGTATTTCATTTGCACGCAATAACCGTATACGCAACTGACAACAAATATAATGATGATATCATATCCCAACATTGCTTTGTAGAACAGTCAGTTTGTGGGTTTTATTCCACTTATCCATTCCTACTTGGACAAAAGTCCAATTAAAACCGACGCTCGTAAAAAAGTCCAAAAATACTTGGACTTTATCAGCAAAAAGGCATCAGGTACGAATGCATAATCATCACATGCAAAAATTTGAATTAACTCAAACCAATTTGTAGGGGAAATTCCTTTATGACGTCACACAAAGACTACAAACGCGATTCAGTAGTTTCCGAATCGATGACGTACGACTTTTTAATGACGTGTCATCAGATTTGAATTTGAAAATTTAGGTTTTCTTTTCAATCAGGTATAATTAAGGTTCTTAATTTACAGTGATTTCTGCATTGCGCCATATAGGAATGTTACTAAAGTCCCCCCCCCCTTGTTGGTATGTTGTTCCTGATCAAATTGTCGAAATAAATGCGTTTGACTCGTATATAATAAGTCGGCGTTCCTAATTGCTGCAAAAAGAGTAAGTGATAATTTTGTGCTATTATGCCTGTTCTTACGTGGCAACAGGCCGAAAGCTCTCAAGTCATTTAACACCAGTCAGGGAAAATGTACTGGCTCAATAATAAAATACAATTACATACCTTTAGCACGAAAGATAAAATACAACGTTCGTTTAAATGCACGCAGAGATTGCCAAACGTTTGATCTAAATAAGTTGCAAGTTATATTTATTAAACTTTATTTTGTACAGTGTAAACTGTAAGGCAATAAGTAATAACGGGAGTTTAAGGTTTACATAGTTTTGATGTGTTTTGAATTTGAAAAATGGCAAAGGAAAGTTCGGGCTCAGTTTGATGATGTGCTGATCCTTAGGGTAGACAATTCCTAACACTTCGTGTATCTGACTCCTTGAATACACGAACTAATCCCTAAACACATTAAACCTATATGACGACGAACACTACAGTTAAGTTCCCAAGTATATATTTCGACAGAAAATAGCAACGGCGTTACTTGCGGTTAAAAACACAACACACCTATTCTGATCTGCTTTTCCATATCTAGTATACTAAGAACTGATTTAACTTAAAAATGCTTGACTTATACAGCGTCCAGGTCACGATATTAACATGGGAGAGTAGTTGTAAATACGTAAACATGAAAAGGTTAACGATGATCTAAACCGTAATTATTCTTTTGGTTGATTTTAGAAACGTCAAATGCAACCTGATTGGAACCGTTTAAAAGATCGTCATAATGTACTTTCCATAGAACCAAAACAAGTTGAACATGTGGTGGGTTAAAAAATTTAGAGTGCGATGCATGCAAAGTGGTGTAAGAAATGGTTTAAAACTGACTGAGTTACTAGAAATATTTGTAGACACATAAAATAAACTTTGCGAATGTATGTTTATATCACCAGCTCAGCTAAAGTACTTTACACTAACACTGTTGTGCTTTGTGGCATGTTAAAAACATTCAAAAAAAAATTTGCTGGAACAAATGATATCCTCAAGAGACCAGCTTCTACTTAAATTCTATGAGTAAATTCCCGTACATCGAACATACCCATAGCCAACGTAACAATCGTAGCATAAACAAAAAAAAATTACTGAAATATTTTGACTTCCGTAATCCGTGTTCGTTGGACAATAGCTTTCCACTCTATCGTAGCGCTTCTATTCTTCAAGAAGCTAGAACGACTAAATTCCAACATCACTGAGCGATCTGTGAACAAGAATACTACCTTAGCAATGTTGATAAACAAATTTAATCAATCAGACGACGTTCTAAAATTGTACACGTCACAAAAAAATCAATTTCACACTTCCTTTCCGTAATTTACGGGTTAAGATAATTTAGCATATTGGATGTAAGCAATGTTATTGTGTCCCATTTATTGCTTTGAAAGTCCTGCGTTCCAACTTATTGCATGGTACTGCTACAAGTTTATAAAAACAACAGGTTGGCCCTTTGTTTTAAAGGCAATGTAGACTATTGGCGAGTTTTGCAAGGCTTCGATAATGCGACGTGTTTTGTAATTTGCCCCGGGGAAAATAAAATTGCCTTGAGCTGCAGCCTAAATACCAATAACTTTCACATCGCCGGGTTATTGCGCAAAAATGTGTGTTTTAGATTTTTCGTAGTTGACTTAGGCAAGAGCGCTTGTCTCTGGTTCGTGCTTATGAAGCTGCGATTTTATGTTTTTGTGACAATAATTTATTTGGCTTGTTGCTTTAACTTGTTTAATGGCAGCTGGAAGTTTGTCGTTGAGTAAAGTTAAATGTAATATTGGAAAGGTTAAAAGAACGGATAAAACACGTTGGCGTTTATAATACTATTATTTCAGAGTGACCTTACTACTTTTCAACAGTTTTTTTTTTAAATGTTTCAGAGTTTTAGTGACGTTTTATGCGACAGCAATGAACCAAATGCTTGCTGTAGTCTCGCTGGTTGGTTTGATGTTGTTGGAAGCGCAATTAGTCAACGGTTTGAGTTGTGCTCTGGGATCAAAGCCACCTGGATTTGAATTAACTGAATGTCCTACCTCTGCTACTTATTGTGGATTGACAGAAACAACTATTGGCAATAGTTCTGAAACGACGTCTGTCGCATCGTGCCAGAAAGACGTCGTATCGTGCGATCAACTTTGTGCAGGAGTCCCGTAAATATCCAATAAGTAATAACGGGAGTTTAAGGTTTACATAGTTTTGATGTGTTTTGAATTTGAAAAATGGCAAAGGAAAGTTCGGGCTCANTAAAAGAACGGATAAAACACGTTGGCGTTTATAATACTATTATTTCAGAGTGACCTTACTACTTTTCAACAGTTTTTTTTTTCAAATGTTTCAGAGTTTTAGTGACGTTTTATGCGACAGCAATGAACCAAATGTTTGCTGTAGTCTCGCTGGTTGGTTTGATGTTGTTGGAAGCGCAATTAGTCAACGGTTTGAGTTGTGCTCTGGGATCAAAGCCACCTGGATTTGAATTAACTGAATGTCCTACCTCTGCTACTTATTGTGGATTGACAGAAACAACTATTGGCAATAGTTCTGAAACGACGTCTGTCGCATCGTGCCAGAAAGACGTCGTATCGTGCGATCAACTTTGTGCAGGAGTCCCGTAAATATCAATTTACATAAGTTAAACTGGGGGTTAAGGAAGAGAAATAAAACAAAAACATGTTTCACTTGATTAAAATGCGCAGTGGCGCTTCACTTAAATGGCAGTTGTACATTTTTTTGCATACAAGTGTTGAATAATGCAGGTTTAGGGTTAAAAAAGTTGACAAACTAGTTATTGAGTTCGTGTGGTGTTGTTCTAAAAATCAAAATGAACCGAACAAGCGTGAAAAAAATAAATGAAACAAATTGTTAAGATAGCAATAGCTAAACGAGCTATATAAGAAGGCTAAGTTGCGGTTGGCCTGAGGGCTCATAACAAACGACTGAATAGTCGTAACATTGCTCAAATGCCTAAAACGTTGCGCACTGTGGCTTTAGGTAACGAGGGATAAGAATCGTATGAAGGCCTGTTTGAAAAGCAACCATGGCAATATATACAATCATGATTTGTTGGATAGACATATGACTATATAGTAACGATCCGCACATTTGGCCACGTTTAAATAAAACCATAACACTTCATTGTGGTAGCATGCTTATAATGACATGCACTGTTGAAATACTGTCTTCCTGACATGCACTGTCTTCCTATTCGTATCAGGATTTTTAACAAGACGATATCTTTAGGAATTGTTGGTCAGCATGCTGCAACGATCAGCCAAACTGCAACATCAATGATTTAGATAATACAGTTTCTGAGATGACTTGTATGACGGGAACAACAACAAATGGAACCCTTACCGAAACGAAACCATGCCAGTGGTTTGAGCTTTGCGCAAGGAGGGAAATTACCACTGATGGAGGTATAAGGAAAGTTGGCAAGATAAAACATGAAAGTCCGCATTCGATTATAATCAACAGATGGACCAATTCTCTATTAATTTCTCCATACCTGTTTATAATATAGTTACATGTATACCCAAGCCAAGGTATTCAACACAGAGGTTCGACACAAGGTAATATTGTTAGTTACCTCTCATTGTAACGTAGTTTTGTTTGCAGTCACAACAACAACCGGCATGTGTTCGACAGAAACAACTTGCAATATGCTCTGCAACAATTTCGCGTGAGTAAATTTTGTGACTTTAAAATCTTTCGGTCTGTGATCTACAAGGGGTTTTGAGCTTTTCCGAAAGCACAAAAGTTCGAAAAGATTGGATGGTTTGTTAAATGAGATAAAAAAAATTCATCTGTTTAGAAATTGTGTATCCGCATGTTGCAATGATGCGGATGAGTGCAACGTTCGACCAGTTAGTGAC
>QLIY01001204.1:0-47715 GCA_003260075.1 Phallusia mammillata | reverse complement strand
CTCCTACCGAACCTCCAAACCGGTTTAAACCGGAATTGGAGAGACAAATCTTTGACCCGAATTTTGAAAAAAACCTAATGCCATGCCGTTTTTTCGATTTTCGGGGGTCAAAAAGTTGAAGAAAAATCCGGTTTTGGGTGGGTTTTCACCGGAATATTCCATCTTGATTTATTCAAAGTTGAGTCTCATGTAGGCCTTATGGGATATGGTTTGAAATAATCAATTTAATAATATGAATTGTACAGTAGTGCAAAAAGGAAAGGTAAAAATAAATATGNACCGAACCTCCAAACCGGTTTAAACCGGAATTGGAGAGACAAATCTTTGACCCGAATTTTGAAAAAAACCTAATGCCATGCCGTTTTTTCGATTTTCGGGGGTCAAAAAGTTGAAGAAAAATCCGGTTTTGGGTGGGTTTTCACCGGAATATTCCATCTTGATTTATTCAAAGTTGAGTCTCATGTAGGCCTTATGGGATATGGTTTGAAATAATCAATTTAATAATATGAATTGTACAGTAGTGCAAAAAGGAAAGGTAAAAATAAATATGAAATAAGACAGTCCCCTAATTTTTTTGACTGGAGCAGTGTGCAGTAACGAAGGCAAAATATATTGACATTTAGTTTTATCAGAGGCCACACTTATTATCCAACATCTTTCCCTAACACGAGTGTTTAGATTCTAGGGCAGTGCTCTTCAAACTTTTTGGGTTTGGTGCACTCCTAAAGTTCTTGTGACGAACTCATGCACCCTGTTTACTTAAAAGGTAAACTGAGGTAAAAAGCAAGATGAAAAATCATTATGTATATCATCATGTCAATTAAACCGAGCGGAGCTGCCGAAGTTTTACACACTGTCGGTGAGACTTTAGACGTAAATTACCGTCAATCCGCACTCTGCGCAAAACATCTTTCGACATAGATATACGTCAGCTATTTAAAGTTTGTGATGCACCCTTGTATACCTTTTCGTACTAATGCATCCCATGCATATTTCCCGTGCACACTGGTTGAAGGGCACTGTTCTAGGGCCCCTTGACTGGCCCACCCATCGTTTTCCCGCCAGTCGTCATATACTCACCGTGCGCCACACTTACTTCCTAGTGAGCACCCGCCACATAACGCCTTATAATACGGTGTAGCTGCAGCCTGTTGTGCCACTAGCCACCAATTGTGCCCCACACTTGACGTTTTAACGTTGCGCCGGCTTGGTGATTGATTTAGTGCAATTGTGTTACTATGTTGTCTTTCACCAAGCGAAACCAACTCAACTCATCTCAAAATGGTCGCATATTTTAAGGGGCCGTAACCGTAATCAAAACAAGTTGCCCTTTGAGCGACTGTACCCGATATTTAACCTGTTGACCAATGTAGAAAACAAAATCCTGTATCAAGTCCTGGTCTCATCCTCATGAAAGTGAAAGTTTGAACAGTGGGTTTATTATAGGAGTTTTGTTTAGGTAAACATGTTTTTGTAGATTNTACATTTATATAATCATCCCCGATTTTGAAGTTATGTTGTTAATTATTGTCCGTCTACAAGATTATAACTGGCAGTTTCCGTATCTGTATGTTTGTTTGTTTTTCTTCTGCTAAAATGCAATTGATGGTGTTCGACTGTTATGTTGACGTTGGTAATATCTTGCATTCCTTTAATATCCAAAAACTTTTCTATTTAAATCTCAGAGTGTGGTGATCCTCCGACTATTGCTGATGGAACTTTCCTTCTCACGCCATCACCTCCATACACACCAAATGATATTATTTTTTATATTTGCCCTGATCCTACCACACACAGACTTGAGGGACCTGTTGTAATGACATGTCAGGAAGATGGAACCTGGTCTGCAAATCCACTTTGTGTTTTGATAGGTGCGCATGTGCAACACTATTAATTCAATTTCAATGAGGATTATAAACCACGATCGTTGTTGGTGTACGTAATAGTGGTGACTGCACGATACTTTACTTATTAAAGTCCCAAACAAGCGATAGTCCCAACCAAAACCTAATTTTTATACCGTATACCATATATAAAATACATTTATATAATCATCCCCGATTTTGAAGTTATGTTGTTAATTATTGTCCGTCTACAAGATTATAACTGGCAGTTTCCGTATCTGTATGTTTGTTTGTTTTTCTTCTGCTAAAATGCAATTGATGGTGTTCGACTGTTATGTTGACGTTGGTAATATCTTGCATTCCTTTAATATCCAAAAACTTTTCTATTTAAATCTCAGAGTGTGGTGATCCTCCGACTATTGCTGATGGAACTTTCCTTCTCACGCCATCACCTCCATACACACCAAATGATATTATTTTTTATATTTGCCCTGATCCTACCACACACAGACTTGAGGGACCTGTTGTAATGCCCCCCCCCCGCCGCAGGTTGTGCACCCCTGCTTTAGGCTGATTTAACATTTTGTGTGGTCTTTGTGTGAAATGTTGGAATATTATTCAGTGTGTGGTGATCCTCCGAGTATTGCTGATGGAACTTTCTCGCCATCACCTCCATACCTACCAACTGATACAATTACATATACTTGCACTGATCCTACCACACACAGACTTGAGGACCTGTTGTAGTTCCCCCCCCCCGGTTATTTCTGTTGTTCAAATGACAAATGACAACACCTTAGCGTTGGGTCAGGAGTGCACACCTTTTCGCTACGACGGCCGTATCGCAGATCCTTATTTCACCAACAGAAGCCAATTGCCTGCTTGTTTTGTTTTCAAATTACTGATGTAAAGAATTAGGTTGTAAAATCTAATGGCGCTTAAATAGCCTAGATTAACTTCTCACCTGATGCACACAGATCGTACTGGACAGTCTGACGACCGTCCTTGCTTATGACGTCATCATCCACACATGACGCTTGTGGTACCTGTTTTTTTTACATTGTTTGCACACAATATGCATACAAAAAGTCTGTCGCATATGTCCACTAGGGCTAGGCTGGTTCCAGTCCTACAAAATCTAAGTTATATCGAGCAGTTTGATAATCAAAATATTTAGCAAAAGATTGTCGTTTGTACGTTACGGCCGCCAGTACATATTTTTCTTAAAAATGTTCACGGCCGCACAAACTAGTCTCTGCGGCCGCATGTGGCTTGATGGCCGCAGGTTGTGCACCCCTGCTTTAGGCTGATTTAACATTTTGTGTGGTCTTTGTGTGAAATGTTGGAATATTATTCAGTGTGTGGTGATCCTCCGAGTATTGCTGATGGAACTTTCTCGCCATCACCTCCATACCTACCAACTGATACAATTACATATATTTGCACTGATCCTACCACACACAGACTTGAGGACCTGTTGTAGTTACATGTCAGGAAGATGGAACCTGGTCTGCAAATCCACTTTGTGTTTTGATAGGTGCGCCTGTGCAACACTATTAATTCAATTTCAATGAGGATTATAAACCACGATCGTTGTTGGTGTACGTAATAGTAGTGACTGCACGATACTTTACTTATTAAAGTCCCAAACAAGCGACAGTCCCAACCAAAACCTAATTTTTATACCGTATACCATATACAAAAATACATTTATATAATCATCCCCGATTTTGAAGTTATGTTGTTAATTATTGTCCGTCTACAAGATTATAACTGGCAGTTTCCGTATCTGTATGTTTGTTTGTTTGTTTTTCTCCCCCCCCCCTTTCAATGAGGATTATAAACCACGATCGTTGTTGGTGTACGTAATAGTGGTGACTGCACGATACTTTACTTATTAAAGTCCCAAACAAGCGATAGTCCCCCCCCCCCCTCTGCTAAAATGCAATTGATGGTGTTCGACTGTTATGTTGACGTTGGTGATATCTTGAATTCCTTTAATATCCAAAAACTTTTCTATTTAAGACTCAGAGTGTGGTGATCCTCCGACTGTTGCTGATGGAACTTTCACACCATCACCTCCATACACACGAAATGAAATGGTTACATACACTTGTAGTAGTACACATACACTTGAGGGACCTGCTACAATCACATGCCAAGATGATGGGACATGGACTGCTAATCCAGTTTGCGTTTTGATAGGTATGTACAAGTTACAAAATTAGGTGTTACCACAGAATTTATCTGTAAGTGATAGAAAACTGAAGTTGAATTTAGTGACTGTCGAATTAAAAATCTTACTTTTTTCAGAGTGCGGTGTTCCCCCCCACATTTTTGGTGGTGGGACTCTTTCCTCCCTTTTTACCCGGGGACATGCTCATGCGATCAACCACATAACCTTGTAGGACCTGCAGAAATTACATGCCTGCCAGATGGATCATGGTCTGCTTCCCCAATTTGTATGTCAACAGGTATAATCTCCGTACTGTGGATGGTTTCAAAATATGTCAATTTCTTCTATAAGACTAACGATAAAATGTTTTTGTGTGCTCAGAGTGTGGGTGTGGTGATCCTCCCGATATCAGTGATGGAAGTTTTGTCCCATCATATCCTTATGGACCTACTGACACAATTACGTACTCTTGTAGCGGCACACATACACTTGTGGGACCTTCTACAATTACATGTCAATTTGATGAAACATGGACTGCGGGTCCAGTTTGCATTTTAACAGGTATGAACGATGTATCACAGTTTTTGGAAAACGCAAACAGTTTAAGCACCACATGGCAACCGATTCTAGATTTTTATTAAAAATTTGGGTATGAGTTAAGTTTTGTTACGCGTAAAGTGGAAACAATTTGTCTGCCAGGGTAACAACTTTTCACAAATACATTACAAATGGTGTGAAGTCCTTCGCACAATCATATAAAATAAAATCTATTTGGACGTAAAGTTTCCTGTAGAAAATTCTGTTATCAATGTGCCGGTTATTAATATAACATCGTCCAGGTCAACCAGTCATCCAAGAAAAAAGGTTATTTTGCTGAACAACTTCGGATGCCTATTTATTCAATTATTATCTTGGCCATTAGCCAAATTTTCCACATTGATATAACTCATTGTCATAACAGCTGATTCAGTGAGGTGTATTGCACGCTTTCGGTGGCGCAAAGACCCCATAAAACTGGGGTTAATTTGGTAACTTTAAATTTTTTCAGTGTGTGGTCCACCACCATCAATACCTTTGGGAACATTTTCATCAATTCAAGATTCCTATTCGCCTTTGGACTCAGTAACGTACGAATGTTGCAACGGTATAACTATCACTGGTGCCCCTACAACAAACATTTGCGGGATTGATGGAACATGGACATTGACAGGAGCATCTTTGCCATCGTGTACACCTACAGGTAAAATTGTGGACACTATCTGACCTAATTAACCCCAGGCAGATTTGCATTTTAGCGCGTTTTCTGTTTACCTACGGCAAGTTTGGTGTGACTTTAATATGAAAGAAGTGATGCCGAAAACATGTTAATCGGTTATATACACTATCCAACACACTTTTGTTAACTACGACTCATAAGCATTTTTTTCATAGGGCTCTAGAATTATAAATAATCGATGGGTTTGACCCCGTAATCCAGTGTCACACCCAACTTTATAATTCGTATTTTCCAGTTTGTCCCCCACCCCCATCAGTGGTACAAGGCGTCATTCCATCCAGTGACCAAAAATTGACGTATTCGATTAACGAAGTCATTTCTTACGAATGTAATTTCGGAACAAAATCTGGTAATTCTGCAACAAATACGAGTGGGGCTGATGGTCTTTGGACAAATACCTTTCCCGACGTTTGTCTCGAAATGTAAAATCGTCTTGTCCAAAAAACGCGCAAGAAAGCTTTACTTGGACTGACAATTACGATGCATAAAATGTTCATTCATGTAACTTTTCTTCAACATGCTGCAGCATTACCTTTGTAGTTTACATTGACAAAAAGTTAACGCTATACAAAAACAGTTTTTGTGAATACTAAAATTCTTCAAAATCAACAAAAAGATTAACGCAACTGACGTGGTTTAGACAAAAGTAAATTTTACCAATTACTACAACCATACATGCTAAAAAATATTGCAAATTGAATGTGATCATGGTGTTTTACAGTTTTCTGCTATCATAGAAATGGAAGGGGTAATCTGCTTGCATATAACCTTTTATCTAGTTGAATTTTAGCTTTAACATTACTGCCGAATTTAATCTTTCTGGATTTGAAATAGTCCTCTCCCCTAAGAGTTGTGCCCCCCCCCCCCCCCCCCCCCCCCCCCCCCCCCCCCCCCCCCCCCCCCCCCCGATTAAAAATTTTCATTTTGTTGAATGATTTCCAGTCTCACAATTACCACGTTCGCTTATATTATTCTATCTTGTTAACAGACCGCTACATTGTGTTAAGCAGTACTGTAACTACTGTATTGTAAAGGCTCCTATAATCCCGAGATTTAGAAAAGGCACTGATGACTTATTTAAACCACAGCAACAACCACCACAATAATTGTGACCTTGTTGCCGTGATACCAATATGTTCCAAATAAGTTGTTTCGAATTTACGTCAAAAAACGAATAAACATGTCTTAAGTGCACAGCTTGTGTAAAACAGTAGTAAATCGAATGTTGAATGCTGTTGTTGTAGAAAGGTAATAATCATTTTAAGGTTCCAAATAATGACCACAAGTAAATCTAGCGGACCAGAGTTGTAAACGGGCCTGAAACTGGAGCCCGAACCCGAATCGTTTCAGGAAGCCCGATTAGTCCCGAAAGTTTTGATTGACGGGCGTATACATTAAAGCAGTGATTCTCAAACTGTGTGCCGCGACACACTAGCGTGCCGAGAGAGATTTCTAAGTGTGGTGCGAAATATTCCGTATTTTAAAGTGCAAACATTACCTGGTGTTTTATGACTTCATGACAAAATGCTCGTGTACATATCAAAACAACCAACATAATAGACAATCGGTCTTGAACAAGGGGTTTTAGGGCTGTTTGACTTTGGGTCAGGTCCAGCAACTGGCTACTTAGCTAGTTAAATTATTAAAATAAATACTGACACAGAATGTAATGTCAGGCCCGAATAAAGCCCGTTACTTAAGAAACCCAAGCCCTGTCCGACTTACAATTCTGTAGCGGACATAAATACTCGAGTAAAATAGGAAATCAACATTACCGGTATCTCAATTTAAAAACTAGGGGACACCAAACGTATTATGATCCGAAAGGTCTAACGATTGTAATCAGTTTTGTCATTTTAACTGGTTAAAACGTAGATTAAAATACGTAAAATATTCACCAGTTTTTTTTCCCTTTTTGTGCTTGTTTACCAAGTAACTTAATTTATTTTCTGTCACGCCAAATATCAACTAACGCACGGTGTTCAAAAATCTTCTGCAACTGAAATGAAAAATCATTTTTCCGTGTTTTTTTGGGAGAAATACACAATCGTTGGCAAATCAACAACACAAAAACAACATCCCGTTTGTTATTATGATAAATAGGCTGCGTAACATCTCGAAATCTAGTGTGAAATGTTTGATTTAAGTTAGTTCAAAGTGGCTTTCCAAAGAGCTTTAATCAAGTAGTGTTATCGGTCGGGTTTTTCTGAACCTTATAAATTTGAAACATGTTGTTTATAGGTTTATGTTAAAATACACCAAAAATGTAAAAGCAGAAAAAACACCTAGACCGTTACATCTCATTCCAAAATGGTAATAGAAGCTCAGTAGGAAACAAATTAGCAGTACTGTAGAAAATATTCCAGCGCCTTTTGAACCAAACATACTGCTCTCATGTTAATGAATACAATAATCACAATCGGTGACCATTAAACGTCCCGGAAAGCAACATCCCGTTTTGGCAAAACAACAACCTTTGTATAAACAGCAGCACCGCTGTGTGTGTTAACAATACCGTTGAATAACGCTCCAACATTTTAACTGGTTGCTGGTAATCTGTCGACTGGTTTGCTACATGCATCAAAACGTTTACCGTAAACCAGGTTTAATTCTTATTCCTTTAATGATTCGGTAAATAGACCATACTATTTTCTGCGTAGTATATATATTGGTTGTGGCATGTTTTTTCTTGGCATATGTTCTTTACTTTAACACCACGAGCCATCAGTTGTGCTTATGGCTGAAAACTAAGTTAAGATCTTCACTCACAATTTTTGCAACAAAGTTTCATCACAGAGATATACAAATATTTACCCTCCCCAGAAACGTAAGATGTAGGAAGCTGCATGATGCAATACATCTACACTGAATACATTTTTTGCAGTTAAAATTACAAACCAAGAAACTGACTTTTCAAAGTATATTGGCGAAAATTTTGCAACAAAGCAGATTTAATCGTGCATTTATCACAGTTGCTTACGTCAAGTGAATTCCTAAGTCCACATAAATCAGTAAATGAGTCTTCTTTGAAGTTGCAACAGCCTCAAAGCCAGAACGCAAGCATCAGTTCAAAATAGAATCTCTACATCCGGCTGATCTGTCATGCCAAATTGGTAAAGGCTTTGTGTATTCAGATATGTTTACATTTGTGTTTGTGCAAGCCAGCAAGCAACTACACTGAACTGCACAGAAAAAAATGTAGTAATACAGGACTCTGAAGTTGTTGATAAAGTATGTTTAAGTCTTGGTTTGCACTATAAAACTAGATTCATAAGCTTTATGTCCCAAAAGAGAGCAATAAGCAAGATTTTTTTAGTTATGTACCGAATAAACGGTAGACAGAATTTATTCGAACGAATGGGCTATTGTTGCAAACAATAGGTTTCTGCCGAAATAAATTGCAGAATATTCTGTTTTTACCCCTTTTCTGGAGCCTGAACGTACAACACTATAACTACCTTCTGTTGAGGTAAAAATGACAACTTCGATTGGAATCCTCTTACTTGTAATATTTTCAGTCTCCCACTTGGTCGTTGTATTTGGAGGTAAGAAAGCCACGTTTGGTTTATTTTTTAATAACTGTAAAGTCATGTATATTTACAGAATTCATCCTTATTTTGTAGATTGCCCACCGCCTCCCAAAGTGAAAGATGGAGATTACAAGCCGAAGAAAAACAACTACAAGACAAAAAAGTCTGTCAGATATTCCTGCTCCGCCGGTTTCACTTTGTACGGTGCAAAGAAAATCAAGTGCAAAAGCAATGGCCAGTGGCCGGCTACTCCAGTTTGCGTAGGTTTGTATTTTCCAGTACCATTTGACAAAAGCATTTAGTACCATTTTCAAGCTAACTTTTTGAGCACGTAACCATAAAGTAATGCTATGTAGCTAGTAATCTCCTCATTGTTGTTCGACAGAACAACTTTGCCCACCACCTAAGTTTACCGGAGGAACATATTCTCCGGTTTCTTCGTTGTACGCCCCCGGTGCGACGGTTTCATTCCAGTGTAAACCTCTTTATGATCTGATTGGTCCAAACACTGCAACTTGTGAAAACAGTCTTTAATGGACAGAAATACCTTGTTGTATAAGAATCGGTTAGTGCTAATTTTCTTTTCTACTATTTAAGTACATTTTAATTATTCTATAATAGCACACAACTCCGTACAATATCTCTTTGCATATAAGACATCAAAATTTTCTACCTTGACAATTGATATATTTCCTTTTTTTATTTTTTTTTATTTTTTTAGAGAGTGACTCTAAATTGAAAAGAGAAAGACGTCGATTTTATGCTGTATGTGGTTCACAACAGATCCTTTAACGATATTTTGTCATGCAATTTATCAACAAGCTCATTTCACTCTCATTTTTTTCGTCCCCAGCGTGAGCCCCTCCTCCATTTGTTGCCAATGCATTAGTTCTCTCATTTTCTGCCTACTACAATCCCTATGACACCGTGACACATTCCTCTGTCGCCACACATGCACTGGTGGGTCCTAAAACAATTACTTGCCGAGAGGACGGAAAATGGACTGCTGGTCCAGTTTGTATTTTAACAGGTGTGTTGAGTGTATGTAAGTTATGAAACAATTCTGCAGCACCGTCTATAGAATATCTAAACTAATTACGCTTTTCTGCACACTACGCGCATCTTTTCACAGCAGAACATATATGCTGGGCATTTATTCTTGACTTTTAACAGGCGAAAAGCCTTTGTAGCCAGTTTAAGCTTTTGGTTTATGCGGAAAGCAGTGAGTAATCGCTGCGTTGTATCAATTGTAAAACGCCAACAAATAAAAATGTATTTGTAGAGTGCAGTCCCCCACCATCAATCCCTTTGGGAACTTTTTCACCAATCCAAGATTCCTTTTCGCCATTGGACACAGTAACTTACGAATGTTGCAACGGTATAACTATAACTGGTGCTTCTACCATAAACATTTGCGAGGGTGATGGAACATGGTCATTGACAGGAGCATCTTTGCCGTCGTGTTCACCAACAGGTAAAACGATGTGAAACGTTTTGACAAAGTTCCGTACGCAGCATGGGTTTAAAAATGAACTCATGGGCAATATTAGTTTGTAATACAGAAACGGTGTCACTTCAGCTTAGAAGCAACGTTTTACTCTAACTAACAGATACCAGAAAGTAAACGTAATTTAAAACAAGTCCTTTTTGACAGGATGCTTGAAAGTAATAACCCTGTAAAACACATACAGTCATGCCAGCTGTTTGTGTCTATACGCGGTCTAATTTCCAAAAACACTTCCTATTTTATTTTTTTCTAGTTTGTCCCCCACCCCCATCAGTGATAGAAGGCATCATTCCATCCAGTGACCAAAAATTGACGTACTTGATTGGCGAACTGATTACGTACGAATGCAATTTCGGAACGAAATTGGGTAGTCTTGAAACAAATACGTGTGGAGCTGATGGTCTTTGGACAAATACCTTTCCTGACGTTTGTATCGAAATTTAAAATCGTCTGATACAGCCGAAACCGAAATCATTCCGCTTCAACATTACTGAAGTATTTAATCTTTCTGGTTTTGAAAATTCCCCTCTACCCTAAGAGTTGTGGTTGATTACAAATTTTCATTTTTTTCAATGGTTTCGCGTCTCACAATTCCTACATGTGTTAATGTTACTGTAGCTTGTGAAAAGACATTGTGATAAGCAGTTAAACTACTGTATTGTTCCTATAATCCCAAGATTTAGAAAATGCACTGATGAAATTTTTAAACCACAGCAACAACCACCACAAAAAATGTGACCTTGTTGCCGTTATACCAATATGTTGTTGTGCAAGACTGTGTTGTGCTTGTGCTTCGAATTTATGTTCAAAAACGAATAAACATGTCTTAAGTGCACAGCCTGTGTGAAACCGTTGCCGTTAAATCGAGTGTTTAACAATCTTGTGGGAGATCTCTTTGCCTCTTGTTCCAGTGTTTTTTAAGAAATGGACAATCGATGGCAAATTAGCATCACAAAAACAACACCCCGTTTGTTTAGCGTGAGAAATCGGCTACGTAACATTTCGAAATCTAATGTGTATATTTGGTTAAGTTCCTAGTTGCTTTCCAAAGAGCTTCAATCATTGTTATCGTTTTTTCGAACCTNGCCACACATGCACTGGTGGGTCCTAAAACAATTACTTGCCGAGAGGACGGAAAATGGACTGCTGGTCCAGTTTGTATTTTAACAGGTGTGTTGAGTGTATGTAAGTTATGAAACAATTCTGCAGCACCGTCTATAGAATATCTAAACTAATTACGCTTTTCTGCACACTACGCGCATCTTTTCACAGCAGAACATATATGCTGGGCATTTATTCTTGACTTTTAACAGGCGAAAAGCCTTTGTAGCCAGTTTAAGCTTTTGGTTTATGCGGAAAGCAGTGAGTAATCGCTGCGTTGTATCAATTGTAAAACGCCAACAAATAAAAATGTATTTGTAGAGTGCAGTCCCCCACCATCAATCCCTTTGGGAACTTTTTCACCAATCCAAGATTCCTTTTCGCCATTGGACACAGTAACTTACGAATGTTGCAACGGTATAACTATAACTGGTGCTTCTACCATAAACATTTGCGAGGGTGATGGAACATGGTCATTGACAGGAGCATCTTTGCCGTCGTGTTCACCAACAGGTAAAACGATGTGAAACGTTTTGACAAAGTTCCGTACGCAGCATGGGTTTAAAAATGAACTCATGGGCAATATTAGTTTGTAATACAGAAACGGTGTCACTTCAGCTTAGAAGCAACGTTTTACTCTAACTAACAGATACCAGAAAGTAAACGTAATTTAAAACAAGTCCTTTTTGACAGGATGCTTGAAAGTAATAACCCTGTAAAACACATACAGTCATGCCAGCTGTTTGTGTCTATACGCGGTCTAATTTCCAAAAACACTTCCTATTTTATTTTTTTCTAGTTTGTCCCCCACCCCCATCAGTGATAGAAGGCATCATTCCATCCAGTGACCAAAAATTGACGTACTTGATTGGCGAACTGATTACGTACGAATGCAATTTCGGAACGAAATTGGGTAGTCTTGAAACAAATACGTGTGGAGCTGATGGTCTTTGGACAAATACCTTTCCTGACGTTTGTATCGAAATTTAAAATCGTCTGATACAGCCGAAACCGAAATCATTCCGCTTCAACATTACTGAAGTATTTAATCTTTCTGGTTTTGAAAATTCCCCTCTACCCTAAGAGTTGTGGTTGATTACAAATTTTCATTTTTTTCAATGCTTTCGCGTCTCACAATTCCTACATGTGTTAATGTTACTGTAGCTTGTGAAAAGACATTGTGATAAGCAGTTAAACTACTGTATTGTTCCTACAATCCCAAGATTTAGAAAATGCACTGATGAAATTTTTAAACCACAGCAACAACCACCACAAAAAATGTGACCTTGTTGCCGTTATACCAATATGTTGTTGTGCAAGACTGTGTTGTGCTTGTGCTTCGAATTTATGTTCAAAAACGAATAAACATGTCTTAAGTGCACAGCCTGTGTGAAACCGTTGCCGTTAAATCGAGTGTTTAACAATCTTGTGGGAGATCTCTTTGCCTCTTGTTCCAGTGTTTTTTAAGAAATGGACAATCGATGGCAAATTAGCATCACAAAAACAACACCCCGTTTGTTTAGCGTGAGAAATCGGCTACGTAACATTTCGAAATCTAATGTGTATATTTGGTTAAGTTCCTAGTTGCTTTCCAAAGAGCTTCAATCATTGTTATCGTTTTTTCGAACCTTATAAATCGGAAGCATGTTTTTATTGGTTTGTGTTAAAATACACCATGCAGTTTCAAACATATGACATAATAATCTAGGCCGGTTGAAAACACTCACTCCAAATTGGTATTAAAACTCAGTAGGAAACAAATCAGCAGTAATGTAGGGGTTATACTCCAGAGCCTTTTGAACCAAACATCATGCTCTCATGTTAACGAATACAATAATCACAATCGATGACGATTCAACATCCCGGAAAGCAACATCCCGTTTTGCCAAAACAATAAAGAAAGAGCAGCACCGTCGTGTGTTTTAACAATGCAGATGAGAAAGAGCAACACCGTTGTGTGTTTTAACAATGCAGATGATTAACGCTACAACATCCTAACTCTACAGGTTGCTGGTAATGTTTCCATCTCTATCTTTTAATCTAATACACAAGCCAATCACCACCAGCAAGCTATATTTTCAAATGCTGATGATATTTGTAAAAAGCGTTAGATTTTTAATGGTTTGCAATGCGTGAAATTCATTGGGAAACTGTAGACTTTTAATTTGTCATGTATTTCCTCAAAGATTATTGCCTACTGTAGCATGCCAACAACAAAAAGACACGCAACATACCCTACAAAATGCGCACAAAGTTTTTGTTAAGTGCCAGTAAACACATGTAAAAAAGAAATTTATCAACAAAACATTTTTATTATGTAAGTAAATGCAAGATCCATATTTTCGCATTAAACTGATTTCCTAATAAGTTTTTTTTTTCGTTGAACGTTGCAATTTTGTGTTGAAATCACCAAATAATGAAATTTGTGATCACAAATCTAAACATTTAGCCTGTGTTGATTTTGTTTCTGAACGTGCTTTTAGCTCAATCAACTTTGGTTCGTTCTGAAATAGTTCACTCAACAAATGTCAAACTTTACATGAAAATAAGCTGTGTTGATTTAAAGTGGCAGCAGAACCTAAAGCAATGGAACCGTCAACATCACAGCAACATAATAGAATCCCTACATCCGGCTCGTTTGTCATGTGAAGCTTAGTAAAGCCATGTATATTGAGATATGTTTTAATTTGCGTTAGTACAAGCCAACCAAACACAAGGCTCAACTGGAGATAATGTAGTGAATGCGGGTGACATGTTTTTGCAATTGTAATATTCAGTAAAAAATTGGACAAATGTTAGCAAGTTATGATGGTCATCAAGCAAGAAAGCACCATTTTTTTTCTTTATTTAAATTAACTTAATTTGTCTGCAGTCTCAATATACAATAGTTTAGAACCACACGGTTTATAGAGTTAAAATGGAAGTGTTGTTTCGAAACATCATACTTCTGATATTTTTAATCTCTTTCTTCATTGTTGTATTCGGAGGTAAGAATGTTTTTGTAGTTATACCATGATATGTTACATTTATCCCTCAAATAAACAATGAAGGTTTTCTTGGGCACTGTAACTTTTGTAAACTTATATATTGATTGTTAGCTGTAAGAATTTCGCTTTAGAAAAAGTTCTGTTTTTAGCTTGTCCACCGCCTCCTAAAGTAAAAGATGGAGATTACCTTCCCAAGAAAAACAGATACAAGACAAAAAGGACTGTCAGATATTCCTGCTCTAACGGTTTTACTTTGCACGGACGAAAAAGGGTTAAGTGCAGAAGAAATGGCCAATGGCAATCTACCCCTGTTTGCATTGGTACGTGCTGTTTCCAATTTACAAAAAGTATTCTTAAAAACTAAAATACAACACATTTTTAAAGTACTGAAGTTGCCAAATTTCCATTTTGTTAGACAAAAAATCTTTGTCAACCCACCACCTGCATTTCCCTGCAGAGCATTTCACCAGGTTCCTTCTATGTATAGCGTTAAAATATCAAATGAAGGTTGATTCGAAAGTCTTCTTTTCGCTTGAAAAAACAACAACACTTTGTAACAACAGCTCTTTGTGCTACTGCTGATTCCTATTGAGCAAAGATGTTTTGTTGGTTAAAAACTCATTTTGAATTATTACACAGTTTAGTTTTTACTACCAATTTTTGCCTACAAACAGTTTCAGTGTGTGGTCCGCCACCATCAATCCCTTTGGGAACATTTTCACCAATTCAAGATTCATATTCGAATATGGACTCAGTTACTTACGAATGTTGCAACGGTATAACTATTACTGGTGCCCCTACAAACGTGTGTGGAAATGATGGAACATGGTCATTGACAGGAGCATCTTTGCCGTCCTGTATACCTACAGGTAAAACCCCCCCCCCCGTATAACTATAACTGGTGCTTCTACCATAAACATTTGCGAGGGTGATGAAAGGAGCATCTTTGCCGTCCTGTATACCTACAGGTAAAATAATGTGGAACGTTTTGACAAATGTCCAAAAGCAGTATGAGTTTAAAAATGAACACTATGATCCGTGAAACGGTACCACAATCATGTTAATCGGTTGTAAACAGTCCTGGCAAGCTCACGCGCTATGTTGTTTTAACATATACCAAAAAGTAAACGTAATTTAAAACAATTCCATTTTGGCAGGTCGTCTGAACCCCCCCCCCGGTGCCAGTCCGCGAGAAGTTCGTTACCGGGCCGTATTATTTTTAGGTTAAATGCTTTGAAACAATTTTCCCGTGCATCTCGGTAATGATAATCTAATTTAAGCGTTTTTATTGCTAATTTTTTGGTAGTTTTTCAATGGTCGGTCCGTGATGAGTTTAAAAGAATTGAGTTTAAAAACGGTCCGCAGTGCAAAAAAGGTTGCCGACCCATACTGTAACCCATAGCGTCAGGCCAGCTATACCCGGTTTAATTTCCAGACAACTATTTAATTCACATTTTTCAGTTTGTCCCCCACCGCCAGCAGTGGTACAAGGCGTCATTCTACCCCATGAATTAAAGTTGACGTACTCGATTGGCGAAACGATTACTTACGAATGCGATTTCGGACCCAAACCGGGTCAAACTCAAGCAAACACGTGTGGACCCGATGGTCTTTGGACAAATACCTTTCCCGACGTTTGTCTCGAAATGTACGTCGTCTTGTAAAAAAAAACGCGCAGGAAAGCTCTAAATTGGACTGACAATTACGATGTATAAAGAGTGCAATCAGGTAACTTTTCTTCAATAATTTATGTGAATACTAATTATTTTGTGCAGAAATCAACAAAAAGATTAATGCAACTGACGCGGTTTAGACAATAGTAAACTTTATCAATTATTATTACAACAATACATGCTAAAGAATATTGTAACCCACCTGAAATGCGATTCTGTCGCTATCATAGAAGTAGTGGCCTGCTTACATTTAAACTTTCATCAAGTTGTCTTTCAGCTTCAACATTACTGACGATTTTAATCTTTCTGGTTTTGAAATATTCCTTTCCCCTAAGAGTTGTGTGATTACAAATTTTCGTTTTGTTGAATGATTTCCCGTCTCACAATTCTCACATGTGGTACTGTTACTGTAACTTGTTAACAGACTGCTACATTGTGCAGTTACTGTATTATAAAGGCTCCTATAATCCCAAAATTTAGAAAATGCACTGATGACGCGTTTAAACCACAGCAACAACCACCATAAAAATGTGACCTTGTTGCCGTTATACCAATATGTTGTTGTGCAAGACTGTGTAGACCTTGTGTTTCGAATTTATGTTCAAAAACGAATAAACATGTCTTAAGTGCACAGCCTGTGTGAAACCGTTGCCGTTAAATCGAGTGTTGAACAGTCTTGTTTTAGATAGGTAATAGTCAGTCATGGTGTCAATAGGTTTCATTTCAAGGCATCTCCCCCCCCCCTGTGTGAAACCGTTGCCGTTAAATCGAGTGTTGAACAGTCTTGTTTTAAATAAGTAATAGTCAGTCATGGTGTCAATAGGTTTCATTTCAAGGCTTCAACTGATAACCACAAGTAAGTCTACCGGACATAAATACTCGAGTGAAACAGGAAATCAACATTACCGGCATCTCATTTTAAAAACCAGGGACATCCAAAGTATTAGGATCAGGAAGGTCTGAAGATTGTAGTCAGTTTATTCGTTTGAACTGGTTAAAATGCACATAAAATATTCACCAGTTTTTTTCCCTTTTTAGGCGTCTTTATCAAGTAACTTAATTTATTTTCTGTCACGCCAAATACCAATTACCACAAGGTGTTCAACTAATCGTCTGCAAATGAAATGAAAAATCATTTTCCCGGGTTTTTGTTTTCAAGAAATGCACAATCTTTGGCAAAAAAACATCACAAAAACAACTTCCCGTTTGTTTAATATGATAAGTAGGCTGCGTAAAAATTCGAAATGTAGTGTGTATGTATGATTCAGTTCAAAGTTACTTGTCAATCAGCTTCAATCATGTATTGTTTTTTATAGGTTCATGTTAAAATACACCAGTTTCAAACATGTCCTAGCCGAATTAAACACCTAGGCCTTTTGAAAACACTCATTCCGAAATTGTTTTAAAAACTCAGTAGGAAACAAATCACTAGTAATGTAGGGGTTATACTCCAGAGCCTTTTGAACCAAACATCATGCTCTCATGTTAACGAATACAATAATCACCATCGATGACCATCCAACAACCCGGAAAGCAACATCCCGTTTCGGCAAAACAACAACCTTTGTGGAAACAGTAGCACCGCGGTGTGTTTAACAATGCAGATGATTAACGCTGCAACGTCGTATCTGTACAGGCTGCTGTTAATATATCCAGCTCTAGGTCTAATATACGAACCGGTCACAACAAGTACGCTATATTCCAAATACTGATGTCATTTCTAAGAAGTTAGATGAAACAGTATATATTTCCTTTACAATAAAGATTTATTTATTTCCTCAGAGACTATTATACCTACTTTAGCATACCAACAACAACAGCAACAACAACAAAATCACGCACAATACTCTGGAAAAAATGCGAACAAAGTTTTCGTTAACAGCCAGTAAACATATGTAAATATAGGACACCCCTTAATAAAATAAATTTTCGATGCAAGTCAATGCAAGATCAATACTTTCGCACTAAACCGATTTCTTAACAAGTTTCGTTTTGTTGTGTGTAGCAATTCTTTTGAAATCACCACATAGAAAACTTTGTGATCATAAATTAAAAGATAATGTATTTTGTTTTTGTTTTTGAAAGTATTTTAGCTCAGACGACTTTGGGAAGTTCGTTCAGAAATAGTGCTCTTAACCAATGTCAACCTAAAAATAAGCTGTGTTGTTTTAAAGTGGCAGCAGTACCTAAAGCAACAGAATCGTCACCTCCAGAGCAACACAATAGAGTCCCTGTATCCGGCTTATTTGTCATGTGAAGCTTCGTAGAGACACCATATTCAGACATGTTTTAAGTTGCGTTTGTGCAAGCCAGTCAAACACAATGTTGAACTAAAGACAATGTAACGATTGCGTGTGATATGTTTTTTCAATTGGAAAATTGAGTGTATTAAAATACACTAGCCTAATTAACCACTTAGGCTGTTTGGAAACACTCAACTCCAAGTTCGTAATAAAAAATCATTTGGAAACAAATCAGTAGTAATGTAGAGAACATTTAAGCGCCTTTTGAACCAAACATTCTTCTCACATGTTAACGAACACAATAATCAGAATCGATGACAATTCCACATCCCGGAAAGCAACATCCCATTTTGGCAAAACAACAACCTTTGTGGAAACAGCAGCACTGCTGTGTGTTTAATGTTTTGATTTGTATTAATGCTAGTCGGCCAAACACAACGCTGAACCAGTGATAATGTAGATAGTTTTCTTCTGTTTTTGTAATAAATACACAATCCTGGACATCACAGACACAACATGCCGGAATTTGTGATGACAAATAGTGTGCACACTACATGTTACATGTAACATACGAAGCCAAGCAATAAAACATATTGTGGAAATAAACTTGTTTTTTTTAAGTCTAGTGTATATGTTATTTGACTCAGTCGAAAGTTGCGTACCAAATAGCTTAGTCCTGTATAGTGATTACCTTTTTATCTGGACATAGCAATTTAAAACATGTTTTTAATGGTTTGTGCTGAAATATTCCGGTTTCAAACATGTGATATCTGAATTGGGCAACATACGAACCCCTAGAGACGGTTGAAAACACGAGCTCAACTCCAACGTTGCATTAAAAACTTAGTAGCAAACAAATCTGCAGTAAGGTTTCCAAAAACATCTCGCAAACATGTTAATGAATATAATAATCGCAATCGATGTCGATTCAAAATCCGGGAAAGCAACATCCCGTTTTGGCAAATCATCAACCTTTGTGGAAACAGTAGCACCGCCGTGCGTTTTAACAATACAGATGATTAAAGCACCAACATCCTATATCGGCACAGGTTGCTGATAATATCTATATCTAATATACAAACCGATCACCGATCATTGTAAGTAGTTAAATTGTTATTCCCCCCCCCCGGCACAGGTTGCTGATAATATCTATATCTAATATACAAACCGATCACCACCAGTAAGCTGTGTTTCCAAATACTGACGTTACTTGTAAGTAAGTTAGTTAAATTGTTATCCATTTACTACGCGTTCAATTCATTAGGAAGCGGTGAACTTTTCCTTGCCACGTATTCCCTTTTTTCCGTGATTTTTTTACCTACATCAGCATGCCAACATCAAAAACAAAATCACGCACAATTTTCTAACACACAATCATTTGTTAACAGCCAGTAAGCACATGTATGTAGAACATCCAGCAATGAAACAATTTTTGACATGAAATTTGATCAGTAAATCCAAGACTCAATACTACCGCATTAAACCGATTTCTTAACAAGTTTTTTTTCGTTGCAATTTTATGCTGAAATCACCAAATGAGGAAATTATGCCCCCCCCCCATCCAAGACTCAATACTACCGCATTAAACCGATTTCTTAACAAGTTTTGTTTCGTTGCAATCACCAAATAAGGAAATTATTATCACAAATCTAAAGATGTAGCTTATGTGGAATTTTTTTCTGAACGTGTTGTTAGCTCAGTCGACTTTAGGAAGTTCGTTTAGAAATAGTTCACTCAATAAACGTCAAGCTATACCTCAAAAATAAGCTGTGTTGCTTTAAAGTGCAGCAATACCTAAAGCAATATAATCGTCACCTCCAGAGCACACAATAGAATCCCTGCATCCGGCTAATTTGTCATGCGAAGCTTCGTAAAGCAATGTATATTCAGATATGTTTTCAGTTATGTATGTGCAAGCGAGCGAGCAACTACACTGAACCACAAATTAAAGGCGATGGCGGATGACATGTTTATGCATTTAGAATGTTAAAAAAATGCTTGTATCATGTTTTTGTAGTGAATTTCTTGGATCAGATACTGAATGTCTTAGGTCTATATCAAACACCTAAAAAGCAAGAAAGCACTATTTCTCTCTATTTGATTTAACTCAATTTCTCTGCAGCCTGAAGATACTATAGTTTAACACTACAGCAGGGTTTAGAGACTTAATTATGGCAGGGTTGTTTCAAATCCTCCTGCTTCTGATATTTACAATCTCTCTATTCGTCGCTGTATTCGGAGGTAAAATGTTTTTGTAGTTTAGCATGGTATCATACATTTATCTCCGAAGTACAAAATAATTTTTATTGGGAGCACTGTAACTTGAATCAAAACAAAATTCGTTTGTTTTTCATTTTTGCTTTAGAAAAAGTTATGTTCTTTGTAGATTGTCCGAGGCCTCCTAAGGTGAGAAATGGAGATTACCGTCCCAAGAAAAACAGTTACAGAACAGGTAGGACTGTCACATATTCCTGCTCCAACGGTTTCACTTTGCATGGCCGAAAAAAGCCCAAGTGCAGAGGAAATGGCCAGTGGCAATCTACTCCTGTTTGCGAGGGTTCGTATTTTTGGATATTGACAAAAATATGCTCAAAAACTAAAATACAACACATGTCAAAGTACTGAACTTGTCAAGTTTTTATTTTGTTAAACAACAAATCTTTGTCAACCCACTAGCACTCCCCGACGGAACATTTGACCGGTTCCTTCAAAATATCAAATGAACTTTAAATCAAAGCTTCGTTTTCGCTTGAAAACACAAAACTTTTTATAGCAACAGTTCTTTGTGCTACTACTGATTTCTATTGAGCAAACATGTTTTGTGTGTTAAAAACTCATTTTTAATTATTACACAGTTTTGTTTTACTACTAATTTTTGCCTGCGTACAGTTTCAGTGTGTGGCCCACCACCATCAATCCCTTTGGGTACATTTTCACCAATTCAAGATTCCTATTCGCCGACGGACACAGTAACTTACGAGTGTTGCAACAGTATAAATATCGCTGGTGTCTCTACAACAAACATGTGCGGAAATGATGGAACATGGACATTGACAGGAGCATCTTTGCCGTCGTGTACACCTGCAGGTAAGACGGTGTGGAGAAATTTGACGAATGTTCCATATGCAGTATAGATTTAAAAATACACTCTATAATCAGGGGCCATATTAGTCTGACTTTTGTAATACAGAAACGGTGCCGCAAACATCTTAATCGGTTGTAAATACTCTTGGCAAGCTCACAACTATGTTTTTTTAACAGGGACAAGAATTAATTAAACGTAATTTGCTACAATTCCTTTTTATCAGGTATTTTGAATGTGACAACCCTGTACCCCATAGGGTTAGGCACGCTATGTGTCTATACACGGTCTAATTTCCAAACAACTTTCAAATGCATATTTTTCAGTTTGCCCTCCACCTCCATCAGTGATACAAGGCGCTCTTACACCCGGTGACCAAAAATTGACGTACTCCATTGGAGAAAGGGTTCTCTACGAATGCGATTTTGGACTGAAACCCGATCAAATCGGAGATAATACATGTGGTGCTGATGGTCTTTGGTCCGACCCCTTCCCCGACGTTTGTCGTTAGAAGCTGCGTAGCGAAACACAAAACATTACTTTGTATATTCCGGCACCAATTTATGCGCACAGTGTAACGACGGTCTCCTGTAGTTTAGCCCTGTTAATTGGACCGACAAGTACGATGATAAAAGGTTCATTCATGCAACATTCTTCAATATGCAGCAGCATTAATTTTACAGTTTACATCGAAAAAATGTCAACGCTATACAAAAAACAGTTACTGTGTATACTACACTTCTTGTGCAGAAATCAACGAATAAATTGATGCAAGTGACGCGGTTTAGACAAACGCAGATTTTACTCACTATACCCACAGTACATGTTATAGAATATTGCAACACATATGAAATGTGATATTTGCAGTTTTCTGCCATCACAGAAAATATACTTTCATATAACCTTTCATCAAGTTGTCAACTTTAACGTTGCTAAGAAATGCAATCTTTCTGGTTTTGAAATATTCCTCTCCCTTAAGAGTTGTGTAGTTACAAATTTTCATTTTGTTGAATGACTTCCCGTCTCACAATTCCCGCATGTGCTAATGTTACTAAACCTTGTTAACAGATGTGCTAAGCAGTTAAACACTTCTATTGTAAAGGCTCCTATAATCCCAATTTTTCAAAAAATGCACTGATGACTTAAACCACAGCAACAACAGTCACAAAATATGCGACCTTGTTGCCCATTATGTTGTTGTGCAAACTGTGTAGCGCTTGCGTTTCGAATTTATGTTTAAAACGAATAAACATGTCTTAAGTGCACAGCCTGTGTGAACCGTTGCCGTTAAGTTGAGTGTTGAACACTTTTGTTGGAGTTGGTAATAATCAATCATGTTGGCAATGGGCTTCCATTTCAATGCTCCAAATAATAACCACAAGTAAATGTGGCGGACACAAATACTCGAGTAAAACAGGAAATCAATATTACCGGCATCCCAATTTAACATCAGCGAACACCAACCGTATTGTGGTCAGAAAGGTCTAAAGGGCTCTACAGACATACTGCGTTTGCGTCAAGCGTTCGCGTTAGCCGTGCGGAACGGCATTTCATGCGTCCCGACGCGTTTTGCGTCGTGCGGTGACCATTGCACACAAGTCGCGGTTGTCGTTACAAATGCTGTTTAAGCGTTCTGTACTGATAATTGTATATATTATATACATTGTATATATTCTGTACCGACCATTGAATGGTATAAGTATGGGGCATCTCCGATCATTTGAATTAAAATTTTATTAAAACTCATCTTAACTGTTTTGCTAAAACCTTAAGACATACTTTTTAATACAATGTGACAAATAAACGCAGTATTTTTAACCCAATTTATCACAAAGTATAGTTAGTTCAACTCCGTTGACACAAAACATCAACGCGTCACGCGGAAAAGTTAAAACATTTTTAACTCTGCCGCTTGACGCGTTGAACGGAGATTTCCGCCCCGACGTCGCCGGCTTTGGAGTGTGTGTTAAGTGTACCGCGTGCCGTTTGACGCAAAAACTTTTGTGCCTGTTCATCAAGTAGCTTAATTTAAATTCTGTCACGCCAAATACCAATGAAAGCAAATGGAATTAAGCAAATGAAATGAAAAATTATTTTTCCGTGTTTTTTCTTAAGAAATGCACAATCGTTGATAAGTTAACAACACGAAAACAACATCCCGTCTGTTTATTATGATAAATAGGCTTCGTAACGTTTTGAAATCCAGTATAAACGTTTGATTCAGTTCAAAGTTGCGTTCCAAAGAGCTTTAATCATGTATTGCCATCCTTTTTTCGAACATCATAAATGAGAAACATGTTTTTATCGGTTTGTGTTAAAATAAGCCAGTTTCAAGCACGTGAGAGCCGAATTAAACACCTAGGCCGTTTGAAAACACTCAACTCCAAAGTGGTTTTAAAAACTCAGTAAAAAACAAATCAGTATAGCAATGTAGGGAATACTCCTGCGCCTTTTGAATCAAACATCATGCTCTCATGTTAACGAATACAATAACTACAATCAATAACGATCCAACATCCCGTTTTGGCAAAACAACAACCTTCGTGGAAACAGCAGCACCGCGGTGTGTTTTAACAATACAGATGATTAACGCTGCAACGTCCTGTCTGCACAGGCTGCTTTTAATATATCCAGCTCTATCTCTAATACACAAACCGATCAGTACCAGTAAGCTATATTTCCAAATGCCAATGTTACTTGTAAAGGGTTAAATTGTCATTCATTTGCTACGCTCTCAATTCATCAGGAAGCGGTAGATTTTTCCTTCGCCATGTATTCCCTTCAAATTGTTACCTACTTAAGCACGTCAACAACAACAAAAAAACACGTACAATTTTCTAACGAAATGTGAGGAAAGTTTTCGTTAACAGCCAGTAAACACATGCAACTAGGAAACCCTTTAACAAAACATTTTTTGAGCGAGTAAATGCAAGATCAATACCTTCGCAATAAACCAACTTCTCAACAAGTTGTTTTGTCGTTGAGCGTTGCAATTACATATTGAAATCATCAAACAAAGAAATTTGTGACCATAACTCTAAAGAGGGGGGGGGGCCGCCCCGACGTCGCCGGCTTTGGAGTGTGTGTTAAGTGTACCGCGTGCCGTTTGACGCAAAAACTTTTGTGCCTGTTCATCAAGTAGCTTAATTTAAATTCTGTCACGCCAAATACCAATGAAAGCAAATGGAATTAAGCAAATGAAATGAAAAATTATTTTTCCGTGTTTTTTCTTAAGAAATGCACAATCGTTGATAAGTTAACAACACGAAAACAACATCCCGTCTGTTTATTATGATAAATAGGCTTCGTAACGTTTTGAAATCCAGTATAAACGTTTGATTCAGTTCAAAGTTGCGTTCCAAAGAGCTTTAATCATGTATTGCCATCCTTTTTTCGAACATCATAAATGAGAAACATGTTTTTATCGGTTTGTGTTAAAATAAGCCAGTTTCAAGCACGTGAGAGCCGAATTAAACACCTAGGCCGTTTGAAAACACTCAACTCCAAAGTGGTTTTAAAAACTCAGTAAAAAACAAATCAGTATAGCAATGTAGGGAATACTCCTGCGCCTTTTGAACCAAACATAATGCTCTCATGTTAACGAATACAATAACTACAATCAATAACGATCCAACATCCCGTTTTGGCAAAACAACAACCTTCGTGGAAACAGCAGCACCGCGGTGTGTTTTAACAATACAGATGATTAACGCTGCAACGTCCAATCTGCACAGGCTGCTTTTAATATATCCAGCTCTATCTCTAATACACAAACCGATCAGTACCAGTAAGCTATATTTCCAAATGCCAATGTTACTTGTAAAGGGTTAAATTGTCATTCATTTGCTACGCGCTCAATTCATCAGGAAGCGGTAGATTTTTCCTTCGCCATGTATTCCCTTCAAATTGTTACCTACTTAAGCACGTCAACAACAACAAAAAAACACGTACAATTTTCTGACGAAATGTGAGGAAAGTTTTCGTTAACAGCCAGTAAACACATGCAACTAGGAAACCCTTTAACAAAACATTTTTTGTGCGAGTAAATGCAAGATCAATACCTTCGCAATAAACCAGCTTCTCAACAAGTTGTTTTGTCGTTGAGCGTTGCAATTGCATATTGAAATCATCAAACAAAGAAATTTGTGACCATAACTCTAAAGATATGTTGATTTTGTTTCGTTCAGAAATAGTGCTCCTAACCAATGTCAACCTAAAAATAAGCTGCGTTAACAATTGTTTTACAATGGCAGCAGCACCTAACGCAATGGAATCGTCAACATCAGAGCAACACAATAAAAACCCTACATCCGACTCATTTGTTATGTGAAGCTTCGTAAAACAATGTATATGTTTAGATTAGTTTTCAGTTGTGTTTGTACAAGTGAGCGAGCAACTACACTGAACCACAGGTTAGAGATAATGTGGTGATGGCGGATGGCATGTTTTTGCAATTGGAATGTTAAGTGAATTCTTGAAACAAGTTTTAGCAGTAAATTTCTTCGATCAAAAAGTGAATTTTTTAGATCAAACATTTTTAAAAAGCAACAAAGCACGATTTTTATCTTTTGTTTCACGTAACTCAATTTGTCTGCAGTCTAAAGATACTATAGTTTAAAACCATAGAGTTTATAGAGTTAAAAATGACAAGGTTGTTTCGGATCCTCCTATTTCTGACTTGTTCAATCTCTCTTTTCGTCGCTGTATTCGGAGGTAAAAATGTTTTTGTAAGTTAGTTTAGCATATAGTAGCCTACATTTATCCCCCAAATAGACATAATGGGTTGTATTGGGGGCACTGCAACTTGAATCAAAACAACTTACGTTTTTCCTGATTTAGAAAGTTATGTTTTTGTAGATTGTCCACCGCCTCCTAAGGTGAAAGACGGAGATTACCTGCCCAAAAGAACTACTTACAAGACAAAGAAGTTTGTCAGATACTCCTGCTCCCCTGGATTCACTTTGTACGGCAAAAAGAGAATCAAGTGCAGAGGCAATGGCCAGTGGCTGGCTACTCCAGTTTGCGTGGGTTCGTAATTTTCTATTTTAACAAAATATATTCTCAAAAACTAAAATAACACACAATGTTTTGTCTGTTAAAAACCTATTTTGAATTATTGCACAGTTTTGTTTTTACTACTAATTTTTGCCTGCAAACAGTTTCAATGTGTGGTCCGCCACCATCGATCCCGGGGGGGGGGTTCTGTTAAAAACCTATTTTGAATTGTTACACAGTTTTGTTTTACTACTATTTTTTGCCTGCAAACAGTTTCAATGTGTGGTCCGCCACCATCGATCCCTCTGGGTACATTTTCACCAATTCAAGATTCATATTCGCCTATGGACTCAGTAACTTACGAATGTTGCAACGGTATAACTATTAATGGTGCCTCTACAAACGTGTGCGGGAATGATGGAACATGGTCATTGACAGGAGCATCTTTGCCATCGTGTACACCTACAGGTAACACCGTGTGGAACGTTTTGACAAAAGTCAATGTGTAGAGTGTTTACAAATGAACTCTATAATCAGGGGCAATATTAGTCTGACTTGTGTAATACAGAAACGGTACCGCAAACATGTTAATCGGCTATAAACACTCTTGGCAAGCTCACAAGCAATGCTTTTTTGACAGACACCAGAAAGTAAACGTAATTTTAAACAATTTGTTTATGGAAGGTCGTCTAAAAGCGATAACCCTGTAACCAGCTACGTGTCTAGCTACGCGGTTTATTTCCAAACAACTTTCTAATTCATATTTTTCAGTTTGTCCCCCACCCCCAGCAGTGATAGAAGGCATCATTACATCCAGTGACCAAAAATTGACATACTTGCTTGGCGAAATAATTACTTACGAATGCAATTTTGGGCCTAAACCTGGTCAAGTTGAATCAAACACGTGTGGAGCTGATGGCCTTTGGACCAACCCTTTTCCCGACATTTGTAATGAAATGTAAATCTTTAATCATAGTTGTATTGTATAGATTTTGCTGCATCAAACGTTCGCCTCTCATGCACTTATCGTACCTTGTCATGTTAACAGGCTTTTGCACTGCATTAAGGCTATTCAGGGGTAGGGCTATTTTATGCCAAAGATTCAAAAGGCGCACAGACAACATATTATAAAGCAAGTGACGTAACCGTTTTTTTAATTGTTGTGTTCCTTTGGTATTGTTTGTTCGAAATGGTCAGATAGAATAAATAACGGTTGAACACGATAATCATTTATAGCTCGGATAATTGGTAATTTACATACTACACTAAAAACTGCAACAGGCAATTAAAGCAGTACTGAAAACGGCACACTTTCCAAATCACTGATTCTGTTTTTGCATATCTACCATATCTATATGTACAACGCCCGCCTGGTTAATTCTTCTTTGTATGTGGACAATAAAATATTTAAGGTGCACAACATTCGTCATGTCATGTGAAGTTGAACATGGGGGGGGGGAAGGGGAAGGCCTATTTTACGCCAAAGATTCAAAAGGCGCACAGACAACTTATTATAAAGCAAGTGCCGTGACCGTTTTTTTAATTGTTGTGTTCATTTGATATTGTTCGTTCGAAATGGTCAGATAGAATAAATAACGGTAATCGATAATCATTTATAGCTCGGATAATTGGTAATTTGCATACTACACGAAAAACTGCAACAGGCAATGGGGGGGGGGGGGGGGGGGGGGGGGGGGGGGGGGGGGGGGGGGGGGGGGGGGGGGGGGGGGGGGGGGGCAGAATAGTCTTTTATTTGTTAGGGAGATTAATTAAGTCATTCATTATAAAGCATGGTGCATAAAAGTTTTTACTTTCAACATATGAAACAAGTAACTGCTATGCGAACATCATTATAAAATAGAATTGCGATGGGGGGGGGGTCAAGGAACAGCTTTTTACTCATGGCATAAGTAATAAATGGGCAAGGCAAACGTATAAAAAGCAGACTCCTTATCAACCTTGAACATTTACTTATGTTCTGGCTCCGGATTGTAGCTTGATTATGTGCAATAGTCAGAAATTAAAAACTGAACTTGCTGGGTTACATTTGCAAAGAAACAATACCAGATTTGTTTTCGTTCAGTTTCATGTACTTTTTGCAGTTGCTTGGTTTACGTCCGAAGAAAAAAATATAATTTGAAGATTCACATCGGTATAAAAAAGATTACAGAATAGTCTTTTATTTGTTAGGGATATTGATTAAGTCTTTCATTATAAAGCTTGAAACAAGTAACTGCTATGCGAACATGATTACAAAATAGCATTGCTGATTAAAATATTTTGTAATTAAAACCAAGTAAAAACGAACAGAAATATATTTCATCAGAAAAGGTTTACAACCTGACCTTATTAAAATTAACAGTTTTTGCAGTCAATGTCAAAGATTCTTAACCAGCGATTTTCACACGAAGCCTTTCAGCCCCATAAAGTTTTCCATAAGTCCTGGGTAAAAAAGAGTTAGTAAGACTTGTTCCTTCATGCCTATCCTCTTTTTTTCTTCCTAGCGCACATGTTTTGATGGTAAGTCGGGAGTAACAGTTCAATATTACTTCAACAGGGACACAAACCCTTTGTTGCAATTTTGTGTCTAACTCTAAACCAGTGATTTTCAACCCGTGGGTCGTTTGCCATTTTACTGGAGGTCGCGAGGCTTTTTAATAAACTTTAAAAGGTAAATGTTTATCAGCAATAACAAAATATAAAAAAACACAGTGAAAGTGTTTGATTTGAACTTATTTTGCGTTCCATCATGACTATTATACAATACCCAACAAATCTTTTATTACATCACTATATTATTATTATTTTTTTTTTTTTATTACATCAATATAGCCTATACAGAAGGTAGTTTATTGCAAGTGCCACTGCACCAAGTGGTCAAACGAACGTCTATACAGCAAAACACTTGTACTAGGTGAAGCGATCCAGTGTGTTGTAATTAAGAAGATACTTTATGTATGGGGGGGGGGGTTTATATTTAAAACTATGTAAACACGAACAGAAATATATTTCATCAGAAAGGGTTTACAACCTGACCTTATTAAAATTAACAATTTTAAATTAACATTTTTTGCAGTCAATGTCAAAGATTCTTAACCAGCGATTTTCACGCAAAGCCTTTCAACCCCATAAAGTTTTCCATAAAGTCCTGGGTAAAAAAGAGTTAGTAAGACTTGTTCCTTCAGGCCTATCCTCTTTTACTTCCTAGGGCACATTTTTTTTATTGGTAAACCGGGAGTAACAAGTTCAATATTACTTCAACAGGGGCACAAACCCTTTGTAGCAATTGTATCAATTTTGTGTCTAACTCTAAACCAGTGATTTTCAACCCGTGGGTCGCGACCCCCGTGGGGGTCGTTTGCCATTTTACTGGAGGTCGCGAGGCTTTTTAATAAACTTTAAAAAGGTAAATGTTTATCAGCAATAACAAAATATAAAAAACACAGTGAATTTCTTGATTTGAACTTATTTTGTGGGTTCCATTATGACTATTATACAATACCCAACAAATCTTTTATTACATCACTATAGCCTACAGAATGTAGTTTATTGCAAGTACCACTGCACCACGTGGTCAAACGTACGTCCAAACAGCAAAACACTTGTAGTAGGTGAAGCGATCCAGTGTGTTGTAATTAAGAAGATACTTTATGTATGGGGGGGGGGATTGTTGACAAGTTTATTTTATAAACTAATTCTGCGTTAAAACAAGAAACCAAACCTATTAAGTAGGTAACAAAACATTGATTATCCCAGCTTTTAGTAGTTGACCGCTGGGGGGGGGGGAAAACTGAACGGACGAGCTAGCTTAGACCCTTTTTTTGCATGAAAAATGTACGATTTTGAAAAGGCTTGCCGTATACATTTTTGTTGCTAAAATGAGTCGCGACATGAAAAAAGTTGAACACTACTGCTCTAAACAGTCGCTATACAACAAAGGTTGTCCTCTGAACAATCGCCCTGTGAAAACAACGAGCATGTGCAACCTATTTGCTGAAACGTCTTTGTTGACAAGTTTATTTTGTAAACTAATTCTGCGTTAAAACAAGAAACTAAACCTATTAAGTAGGTAACAAAACATTGACTATCCCAGCTTTTAGTGCATTCACAACTAACTGCTTCATCTTAGTTGACCGCTACTATCAAAGTTAAAAAGTAAAAAAGATTTTGACTAGCGAATTACCGAAGCTTCAGTTTGCCGAATTTATTCGACTTGCACGCACGCACGCATTATGAGATAAACCCGAAACGTAAAGCACAAAACAGTATAGTTGAGGGAAACGCGATTTTGCAAACGGGTTCTGGAGATGTGCTAAGCAGTATTTGGATTCAATTAGGATTCAGTAAACAATAAAGGATGTAATCTTATGTACTGATTTTACGGCTCCACAGTGCAACTAGAAACAGACAATAAGCCAGTGTATAAAGGCAAAGTGTAGCCTTCTGACTTGTATGTTTCATGTCAAGGAACTAAAGGTAGTGCAAAATCCAACAACTAAAACGGCACTATAGTGATAGTCAATGTTAATCTCCACAAAATCTAACATTTTTATAAAACAGCAAATAGTCGAAAATAAACAAATGGCCGATTATTATTTGGGGGGGGGGGGGGGGGGGGGGGGGGGGGGGGGGGGGGGGGGGGGGGGAATTACATGTGGACTATACGATTTAGAAAAAAATTGGACAAAGTTCAGCACCTTAGCCAGATAAAAAAACAACACAAAGAAAGCAGGGGCGGCTCGTACTAGGGTGCTGCGGAGCTGCAGGACCCCCTAGATATTTTTACTTAATATTCCTACCACGGGGGGGGGGTAAAATCCAACAACTAAAACGACAATAGTCATTGTTAATTTCCACAAAATCTAACATTTTTATAAAACAGCAAATAGTCGAAAATAAAACAAATGGCCGATTATTATTTTTACTCTTAAATTTCCTAGAATTAGGATGACGATTACATGTAGACTATACGATTTAGAAAAAATAACACATGGACGAAGTTCAGGAGCTGCAGCACCCCCTAGATAGTTTTACTTAATATTCCTACCACAATATTACAGATNTATCGAACTTTTTGAAAAAGAAAAAAAAAGTCATTTAAAGCCTTGAAAAGTCACGATTAACCTTTATAATAAATAAATGAATTAAAAAGTTTTGACAAAATGGGATAAAACATCTGCTATTCCAAATATGTTATGTAGGAATAGGCAACAACAAGAATAACTCAGTTTTAGTTCTGAATGCTACCAAAAAATAGCTATGTTACTATGGAGTTAAATGCCTCACTGAAATTCAGGCAATATCAAACGCAGAACAAACAATTGCAGAAGCAACAGGAATTTTGAAATAACTGAGTGATGACAATTAAAAATCTGTGAAGTGTCATACAATATGTTGAAACAATGACTGTGACTATAAATTACTCAAATGTAACATGACCATATAACATTTATTTTTACCAGGTACAGTAAAGCATTTCCAAATTATCAGTCTCGGAATGCTTCAAAAGATCTTTCCTGAACAAGTGAAATTGTGTATAAAACCAGCATGTTAACAAACAAAACCAGAAACAGGCTTTCTTAACAGGCAATAGGCCAGTTTTACCATCTATATGGGGGGGGGGCGCAGTAATAGGCAACAACAAGAATAACTCAGTTTAATTCTGAATGCTACCAAAAAATAGCTATGTACTGTGGAGTTAAATGCCTCACTGAAATTCAGGCAATATCAAACGCAGAACAGGGGGGGGGGAACATTTATTTTGACCAGGTACAGTAAAGTATTTCCAAATTATCAGTCTCGGAATGCTTCAAAAGATCTTTCTTGAACAAGTGAAATTGTGTATAAAACCAGCATGTTAACAAACAAAACAAGAAACAGGCTTTCTTAACAGGCAATAGGCCAGTTTTACCATCTATATGCAATGAAACAGATTATGAAATTAAAATTTTCCAACTATATATATATCCTTACTGCATTCATATTTTTACATTTGATATCTGGAATTTTTTTGTTTCTGCAGAGTCCTCCATTTATAGATCATGGGGGGGGGGGTTATGAAATTAAAATTTTCAAACTATATATATCCTTACTGCATTCATATTTTTCATTTAATATCTGGAATTTTTTTGTTTCTGCAGAGTCCTCCATTTATAGATCATGGAAGTTTTATCTATACAACAAGTGAAATGGTGACATATACGTGGGATTCCAAACATAAACTAGTGGGACCTGCTCCAACTACATGACAAGCAGATGGTTGTTAAACTGCAACACCAGTTTTAGATATATATGAATAAATGATAAATTTGCAAGGTTTGGCAGATTTAGGACAAAGTTGGCTGAACACAGTGATATGTAAAACAAATCAAAGCAACTTCACAAATAGATTATAAGAAATTGCATTTTAATGACACAACTTATTTTTAAACAATTTACCAGGGGGGGGGGTAGATTTAGGATAAAGTTAGCTGAACACAGTGATATGTAAAACAAATCAGAGCAACTTCACGAATAGATTACAAAAAATTGCATTTTAATGACACAACTTATTTTTAAACAATTTACCAATCAAGCCTAATATTTTACCTAAAAGGTCAACAAAACATGCATGTAGAGCATTTACTTTATCTGATTCTTTGCTTGGGATTGAACTATTGCATGCAATTTTGTTTTTGACACTATCATTTCGGTTTAGAGTGTGGTGATCCAAAAAAAGAATTTCCACCATAATGACCCAAAATTTTAGCACAGGTTGGCTTTGAGGGTCACTTTACATGGGCACAATGCCAACAAACTCCTAAAAATTAAGAACCACGGTTCTAAACATTCGTCCCAGGACAAGAGTGAAAAAAATACAAGGGGGGGGGGGGCTATCAAAAGCTGTTGTAAAACGTCTTTAAAATTGAAAACAAAACATCGTCACGGTTCACTAAAAATGTAAACAAACATTCGGTTTTCACCAGAGAGTCGAACCGGAACTCAACCCGAACCCGCAGATAGAACTACTAACATAGGAGCTCACAACACGCCGTTTCGGGCATTTCCGGTAGATGGCGGATCGGAGCAAGAGTGATTAGGTGGAGCTACTAACACCATCCCTCACGGGACACCCAAAAGTGACTAATTTTCGACAAGTGGCGCAAAGAGCACTTTTTTACATTTAAAACGGGGGGGGGGGAAGTTTACCTAAAAGGTCAACAAAACATGCATGTAGAGCATTTACTTTATCTGATTCTTTGCTTGGGATTGAACTTTTGAATACAATTTTGTTTTTGACACTATCATTTCGGTTTAGAGTGCGGTGATCCAACAAGTATCACAAAGGAAACCATCACCCCCCTACACACCGAATGAAATGGGTACATGCACTTTACATACAAAGATTTTCTGAATAGACTTTCACATGTTCTGAAGATTTATTGAGCCCTTCTTAAAAATATGGTGCTGCATTGAGTTTTAACTACTACCTTAAAATCAATACAAAACAACATTGTAGCGCAGTATTTCTTTTCAGCATGACAGAGAAAATGATGAGTTTAATGTTTAACTAATGTTTTTTTTAAAAAAAAAACACTAACAGAGTTTTTTGTTAAGTCACGTCCTCTTAGACAATGTCAAAGATTCTCAATAAGCATTGGTCAAACAGAGCCTTACAGACCCCTTAACTAATTTCCTAGAAGGCTATGAGTGCACCCGCAATATGACATTGTTACACCCACCTCCAGGCCAAAAACACATGCTAACATCAACACCAGTATGTAAACAAAATGACTACCTTAAGTAATGACCCAAAGTTTTAGCACAAATGGCTTTGAGGGTCACTTTACAAGGGCACAATGCCCACAAACTCCTAAAAATTGAGAACCACGGTTCTAAACGTTCGTTTCAGGACAAGAGTGAAAAAATACAAGTCTATTTGCTACCAAACGCTGTTGTAAAACGTCCTTAAAATAAAAAAAATACAATCAAAATCTGTGTAAAAAAACAACAACAATCGTCTCGAACGCTATCATACAAACATCGTCACGGTTCACTAAAAATGTAAACGAACAATCGGTTTTCACCAAGAGTCGAACCGGAACTCAACCCGAACCTGTGGGTAGAGCTGCTAACATAGCAACTTACAACACGCTGGTTTGGGCATGTCCGATAGTTAGCGCATCGGAGCAAAGGTGATTAGGTGGAGCTACTAACGGTTCCTTCGAATACAGCAGGTCCGCTTGGTGCGCTTAGTCCGCTATGTACTTCGCGAAGCGGTTTGATTCAAACAAAAAAGAAAGAGTAAACGTACCCCTAGTTAAAAATATACCTGACTGCAAGGATTGAGTGTGAAAAATTGAAACCTAAACTTACGGCGTCAAAAAATCACTGCCAACCTTTTCACATATGCGTAGTAACGGCGGAAAGTATTGCAGTATTGTAATTTATCAAAGTGGAAATATATATTTGGACGTGATTTACTTCCTTCGTTGCACAAATTGTGGGCGAGGGGGGGGGGCAAAATTTAGTTACTAATGTAAAATTTTAAAAAACTTATTTCCCAACCCAACTCCTCTTTAGCCGCTAAATAAAAAAAAATCAGTTTACCCCCCTTGTGAAAGTAAACTTCCCGTGAGGTAGGGTGTTAATAGCTCTACCAGGTGTTTAAGGTGACAATGAGTGTTGAGTCAACAATTTGCTGACAGCAATTTGCACCTTGCTGACTCAGCATTTATTGTCACTGGGTTTTAGTAGCTCCACCGAACCCGCAAAACGGTTTAATTCAAACAAAAAAAAAAGAGTAAACTTACCCCTAGTTAAAAATATATACCTGACTGCAAGGATTGTGCATGTGAAAAATTAAAACCTAAACTTACGGCGTCAAAAAATCACTGCTAACCTTTTCACTTATGCGTAGTAACGGCGGAAAGTATTGCAGTATTGTAATTTATATTTGGACGTGATTTACTTCCATCGTTGCACAAATTGTGGGCGACATGTTAAACTATACCAGTCTGCAAATAAGTTATACAACAGAGTTCACAGTGGCCATTACCCATAATCAAACAAAATTAAGAACATATTGCAGTTGTTGTTCATCAGAAACAGAAGGTTTCCTAAATAGCTAATTGCATATTCTTTACTGAACAATAAACAACAGCGACTAATATATGAACACAAAGAATGCACCAGAATCGACAATAGCTGCGCAAGATAACTAGGCTCCTCGTATCCGGCCTGGTTATTCATCCGGTCTGTATAACACCTACCGCGATTAGGGTATGTGCATGTTGGTGTTTGTGCCAAAATTCCACTTCCGCAAAAACACGCTGCCCCGCGATACATCCACGAAATCACGTTAGTGTTCCACTATATAGTTGTGCCTCACACTAAAGCAGTGGAGCTCAACCTTTCATTCACCGTGCCCCCCTTAAAAGAAACTTATGGGCCTCGTGGCCCCCTAAATGTAATCCCGTCCGGTTCATTTTTGTTGGCTAAAAATAAACCTCAATATGGAGATATAGTGTGGAGATTAGTGGATAAAATTAGGAAACTAAATCTATTGCAACACACACTTAATTATGAGTATTATAAAAGGAAATGGCTCACTGACTTTTGGTAGATATTTATACAGAGCCTATACCCTTGCCCCTGAGTACAGCTCGTGCCCCCTGGAAGGCGCTGGGCCCTAGTTGAAACCACTGCCCCTAAGTGTATTAAATTAAATCCACTGGAAGGGAAGTTCCTCCAGTTGAGAACATATCTGATTGTATATGAACTGTGTGTGGAAAATTGAAAGTCAAACAAACAGCGTCAAAAAATCATTGCGCACCTTTTGGACATTCACATAAGGCACAGTTACATATTCTTTGCTGAACAATAAACAACAGCGACTGATTGAACACAAAGAACGCACCGGAATCGTACATAGCTGCGCAAGATAATTAGGCCCCTCGCATCCGGCCTGGTTATTCATCCTGGCTCTATAAAAAACCCTGCGATTAGGATATGTGTATGTTGGGGTTTGTGCTAAACTGGACCGAAACAAAAAATACTGCATTGGTCTGCAGATTTTGTAATAACCTTGATGGTACCAAATTTTATGCAAGGTAGCAAAGTTTTGTGTCGTTTCAGTGTAAAGGCAAGTCAGGTATCAAGATTTCCAAAGTCACGTATTTTTTTACTGCTATAGGGATAGGCCAATTCATAAAAAATTGTGACCTAAAAGTCAGCATGGTTGGGCAACGAGTCCTAAATTACTACTTAGAAGCTTGTACAATTATAGGCTATGGTGCCAACGCACGTTTGTCCCACAACAAAATAGTTGCCTAGTAAAGGTAAACCGAATTTTCTGCAGGTCCAGATAGTGGTTTGTTATCTCTGCACCTCCGTCTGTGATATCTTAAAAATGACAAGTTTGTTTCGGTTCCTATTGATTGTCGTACTTTCAATCTTCCATTTGGTTGTCGTATATGGAGGTAAATATCATTTGCTGTTTGACCTCGAAATTATAATCGCTAAATCGCAACATTAGGTTAACTACAATTTATCTATTAAGCTGGGAACATTCAGGAATGAAACCAAAGAAATTTCCTAGTATACGAATCGCTGATGGGACGGATAATTTTGTTTTCCAGTCTGTCCCCCACCTCCGAAAGTAAAAGATGGAGATTACCGTCCCAAGAGAAACAGTTATAGAACAAGTAGGACCGTCACATATTCCTGTTCCAACGGTTTGGGGGGGGGGTCAGTCTGTCCCCCACCTCCGAAAGTAAAATATGGAGATTACCGTCCCAAGAGAAACAGTTATAGAACAAGTAGAACCGTCACATATTCCTGCTCCAACGGTTTTACTTTGTTCGGCCGAAAAAAGCCCAAGTGCAGAGAAAATGGCCAGTGGCAATCTACTCCTGTTTGCATTGGTACGTGCTGTTTATCAATTTGCAAAAAAAATATCAGAAAGTGTTACTACTTAAGTTAAGGACTAAAAAGTTTAAGTTGGTTATTTTTGTGTGGCACAGAAAAACGTTGTCAGGTCCCACCTGAATTCCCCGACGGAACAATGTCAACTTCTTCGAATTACTTTCCTGGCACCACAATTTCATTCAGTTGCGATGACGGTTTTCATCTGGTTGGCCCGTCTACAGCAACTTGTCCAGACAATCTTTCTTGGACCGAAATACCCTGCTGTGTTCCTACAGGTTGGGGGGGGGGGGGGTGCATTTTACCACTTATGAACATGGTCTCATTTTTCTTTTTGAGCTCAACAAATACGGTAGCTGAAGTAAACTTGAGGCCTAAAAGAAAATAAGGTTCACAGCTTAGCTTTAGAATCTTTAATATACAAGACAAAAAATGTTAGTCTAAATTTTATTTTTGTTTGGTATCGTAATGCAAAAACAAAACATGCAAATTTTCTCAATATCTGATGAATATTTAGCATTAACCTATACAAGGATCATGCAAAATTGGCCTGAAACTCCTGAATGTCCAGTCAGTTATACGCAATAGTTTCATAAGGGGTCTTTGTTACCTGCAGGCAACTCACAGCTAAAAGTTTGACGTGGTTAAAACTAAAAATTTTAATATACTGGATGACCACGACACTTCTGTTATTAGAGTGTGGTGATCCTCCAACTATTGATGGGGGAAGTTTCTCACCAACACCTCCATATATCCTCGGGGACGTGGTTGTCTACACATGCAATAGCACACATACACTTGTGGGACCTACTACAGCTTCATGTCAAGCAAATGGAGTATGGACTGCTAACCCAGTATGTATATTAGAAGGTATCGTAATGGCATTCTTTTGTATTCCTTGTCATGTTTATCTGCTACCTGTTCGCATTGGTATGTGCAGTTTTCAATTTACAAAAAACATATGACCGCAAAGTTTTTTCAATACTAAGTTAAGGACTTAAAACTTTAAAATGTTATTTTTTGTGTGGCACAGAAAGACGTTGTCAGGCCCCACCTGAATTCCCTGACGGAACAAAGTCAACTTCTTCGAATTATTTTCCAAGCACCATAATTTCATTCAGTTGCAATGGCGGTTTTCATCTGGTTGGCCCGTCTACAGCAACTTGCCAAGACAATCTTTCTTGGACCGAAATACCCTGCTGTGTTCCTACAGGTTGGTGGCATTTTTAGCACTTATGAACATGGCCTTATTTTTCATTAAAGCTGAAAAAATAAGGTAGGCCTACACGAAGTTAATTTGAGGCCCGAAAGGAAATATAAGGCCTATCTGCAGGTAACTCACCCCTAAACATTTGACGTGCTTAAAGTTAAAAAAAACTGGTATGCTAGAAGACCACAACACTTACAGTTGAAATGAAACAATCTGTCTTCTTTTATTAGAATGTGCTGACCCCCCAACCATCGATGAGGGAAGTTTCTCACGAGCGCCTCCATATTTTCTCGGGGACGTGGTTGTCTACACATGCAATAGCACACATACACTTGTGGGGGGGGGGGGCCTACTACAGCTACATGTCAAGCAAATGGAGTATGGACTGCTAACCCAGTTTGTGTACCAACAGGTATGCAATAGTTAGTTACTGTGATATTGTTTGTCGCAGAATATGGTTGCATATATCATATTAAAAATAAACCGGCTAATCTTTTGTCACCTGCTTCATTGATGAGACCTTACAGGTCAAAACAGTTTACACTGTCTGTGTCTTATCATATGTTGGCTTTTTTCATTTAAATCTTTCTCACAATTTGATTTATTTAGTTACAGCGACAAAAAAAACTAATGTACATTTTTTATGTTTGTCCAGTGTGTGATAACCCGCCAGAGATTGACAATGGGGTATTTGCACCAGTGCCTCCCTACCGCGAGGGGGATACGGTGGAATATGAATGCCTGCCTGCACACTCGTTTATGGGAACTGGCGTCAGCACATGTCAGGCAGATGGGAGTTGGACTGCGGCGCCAAATTGTGTTTAACCGTTTGTAAAGTTTGGGGTTTACTACATAAGTGCATACAAAAAATTATAAGTAACCCGTTGTATAAAACAGCACGCATAACACTATCATCTGTATTCTTACCATTTATGCAGTTACAGGTGTTATCGATTTGAAACAGTGTTGTCGATAACCTGTGTGTGATTTAAATAGAAATAAAATGTAACGTGCAACGTTTATCGTTTGATTATTGCGAGCTCGAAAAAGTAATAAACAAGAACTTTAAAATAGCCCAAAAAAGTTTACCTGAAAATTGTTGTTGTGAATGCAAAGATCCAATTTTGTTCCACAATAAATGCCAACAAAAGGTATATGGTCCGCAAAGATAGTAGCATTAATACTTCCAAAAACTAAGAATAATGGATTGATCAATATATCCTCCTCACTTTCCTGCAAAACATGTTTTAAGTTTAAGTGTATGACATTTCAAGCATTTTCTTGGTTGAGATCATGCAAGCAGTGGCCCTGATTTTGAAAAAGTATGACTTACAACTTTAATTTTTGTACTTTGATTTGATTTAGCATGCACTTTTGCACAGTTTGATCAAGCACATCATGCAAAGTACAACCTCGCAGTTATAATTTGCGCAGCTTAAATTTGGGGTACGTTAAGAAATAGACTTGCATGTTCTTGGCACATTAACACAACACACTGCCGGTCCAGCGCAGAAAAAATAAAGTATCTAAACCGAGTTTAAATGGTAATGCCAGAATGAATAATGTCGGATTTTTAATTATAGGTGACTATTTCAATTGTTAGCAAAAGATTACAATGTTTGTTTTTTTCTTTTTGCGACTTAACAATGCGGCTAGAAAACGAACTTTAAGGGGGGGGGGTAATGCCAGAATGAATAAAGTCGGATTTTTAATTATAGGTGGTCCCCAAAACTATTTCAATTGTTAGCAAAAGATTACAATGTTTTTTTTTTTCTTTTTGCGACTTAACAATGCGGCTAGAAAACGAACTTTAATGTTGGCTCTTGTTTGTTAGGCAACAAAGTAAAGTTAAATTGTTTAAGGTCTCGCGGTATAATAACGACAATTGTAGTTGGGACAGGTGTAACTAAGGTTGCACACTCCTGGGTAAGGCAATACCAACTGCAGACGTACAGGATCAGATTTCATCATAGTTGTATCCAAAACGGGGTACAGACGCTGTCGCGATGCCTTGATAAGGATACGCTTGTCATTTGGGTATTGCTTTCAGTTTGGAAACATCCTTTTCAAACTGACTTTAAACAGCAAATGAATCTATAAAAAGACACAAGTACTGTTGTTCAAACTTAAAATGCCGAAATTCGTTAAATAGCGTTAGTTTCACAAAGGTTACAGTGCCGTACATGTAAAAAACATTGCATCGTTTTAACTTATTACAGTTGAGATGCAAGGCTTGATTTCTACTGCTCATACTAAAATGATCAACCAAGTTATTCAAGCTCAAAGGAAAACGTTTCAGCATTAATAGTGTTTGTAACGTAACACCGTAAAATTACGAACATGTTATCGTTTAAAAAATATTGTCATGTCAGCACAGTCGCATTGAAAAGTGTCAATGAAAGAAGGGCAAGGGTTAAGATAAACATGTATGCATTACTGGGATCAGCCCTGAAGCGTTCATGCTAACCAGTACTCCCATTTGACTTTGAACGCTTGGAAAGGGTGGTGGTTGGAATGCTGTTTTACGGGTAGACCATTGTTTATCAGCACAAAATAAAGAGTAACAGCACTGTATGAGCGATCTTGAGAGTTTTGCTTATCGGCTTGTTTGTCACTATAACTGTGTTCTGTTTGTACTGCTCAGGATACGGTTGTGTGTGACCTGCGATGTCTTCCATGCAAATCAAAAACGTTCTAGATCAGCTTTATGTTAGTAAAAAACAATCGCTTTTTTGTTACGCAACTTACAATATGTTGGGTCAGGTTAGATAAATATATTTTTAATTCCTATACTGTACTTCTCGTTTACAAATATTAAGATCTAACTACATCGTGCAAAATACCTCTTTAAGTATCAAATGCGTTCTAAATGTTAGGACTAATATGATCAGGTGATGGTTCGTAGTTAAAAAACCTTTAATAACCTATTCTAGGCTATAATTCTAACAAGCGTTGCGATGTTAGGTACTACCCCAAGAGCATATGAGAATATTAGTCAAAAAGGGGACCCGAGTCTGAATTATAATGAAATTTTAAATTACAACCCTCAAAATGTTTGGAATGAGTATATAGACGTTTTCTAAGTAGATTTCATCATAACCCTTTCGCATAATATTGTGTCGAATGTCTGTAGTGTAGGAAGGATGTGTACACATGCCGTTTGACGTAGAATAAAAAGGTTGTTAGCTTGTTACGCTTTAGCGGATGTGTATACATACGAGTGTGGAGGATGTCTATACATGTCAGTAAAAAGTAAAGTACAGTTGTTACTAAGTTTTTCTGCTAATATCGTTATTATAAGCATATTATATTCGTTAATATTTAAACCTTGGATGATGGAATTGTACTCAACGTTTACGTGTAATTACGTTTTAACTTGAATTATAAATTAACTACTGAAAAATGCAGTTTTACTCAACAAGATACGGAGTGTTCTGTCAGCAAATCAAAAAGGCGGACTAAAGATAAACTGTACTCCGGGGAAATAAAAGCGCTATAGTTGACATAGAGCTGTTGACATGATATTAATATTTTAGTGATTTGATATGACATTTGATTTGTTAATTCAAAACCCTTTTTCCGAGACCATGTAAATTCAATGTGAACATACAAAATTCAAGAGTATTTTTCAATTAAACATTCAGCTAATGGTTAAGTGGTGGAGGCTTGCCCGTACCTTTAGATAGCCTAATCTATTTTGACAGTGCCGTGCATCGTGGTATACAACGACACAGAAGCAAAAATTTGTAAACTTCGGCTTGCTTTCGTACTGCTTAAGATTTATACCAATGTTTCACGGTAAATTAAAATTAACCACATTTTTTCCATTCAGTTTTTTGTGAACTGGGGGGGGGGGTCGTGCATCGTGGTATACAACGACACAGAAGCAAAAATTTGTTAACTTCGGCTTGCTTTCGTACTGCTTAAGATTTATACCAATGTTTCACAGTAAATTAAAATTAACCACATTTTTTCCATTCAGTTTTTTGTGAACTGTTTTTGAACTGTGACAATGAACAAACTATATATGTTTTAGTCATTGTTTTGTCAACCGAACAAAAACTATGTATCTCGGGGAATTTAATCAGACCAACGCAACGAACACAAGTTTATCGGCTTTATATGCCTTTTGGACAGCTGTGGACATTATCTATCTGACGGTGGTAGCGATTGTGGGCATACTCGGCAATCTCATGGTAATATGCTCCATTGCACACGCGAATAAAGTGTACAGGAATGGAAACATCTTTATTATCAATTTGGCCGTTGCTGATCTCATTGTGAGTAACGTATTTGAACTTGCGTTATTTTATTTTTTTCTGTAACACATCACAGGGGTCAGGAAATAGTGGGTCGTGAGACTATCAACTTTCGGGCCAAAAAATCGAAACTAGTTTATTTAACGATGACCTTTTGTCGTGTTTCTTGTTTTGCTTGAATACGTGTAGTAATTCAGGTGATAGTTTAATATATTAGGTAGTACACAAGGCTCCAGAAAGTCAGAAACAAATAAATTGGATTCGATGCTTTACTTTTACCGCCTTTTTTCAGGTCGCACCAAAGTATAGCAGAAGACTTCTTGTTCATATCACATATAGTAATCGAGTTAGAAGGGTTACTCGACTCTGTATGCTAGTTCACCGCTTTGGGTCATTAGCTAAAAGCTAGGCAAATTTCTTTACCAGTGGTTTGAACTTCCTAACACCACTGTCGAATCCATTTTTCCTAATGAAAACATGAATACGAGTATGATACATACCATAAATTTGCTCCAAAAACTGGTCATTCAAATACGTGATTGTTGCTCAGGTGACAGGTCTTCTTACTCCACCAATCATCGCCAATTTAGTAGTGCAGCGCAACGTGCTTCCCCAGGCGTTGTGTGATGCTGCAGGTTATATGATTTGTACCTCATGTGTTATTTCCGTACACAGTCTTGCCGTCATATCTTTAAACAGGTAAACATGGGGTTCGGTAATTAAAAAAAACATTTCAAATAAAACTGAATAGGTTTTTTAGGATCTGAAAAAGTTAGTAAAAGGTTATATGTGCGTTAAATGGGGGGGGGGACATTTCAAAACAAAAACTGAATAGATTTTTTAGGATCTGAAAAAGTTAGTAAAAGGTTATATGTGCGTTAAATGCTTTAAAAGACATCGAAAATTACTAAAAAGAATCGCTTGCAACAAAAGTGAAATATGGTGGTGTAAAGTTTGAACCGTCTTTTAAGATAGCCTAGTTGCTATCACATATAACGTACAGAGTATAGTTGCAAGATATACAAAATGAAGTGCTTGTAAAAATGTGGACACTGCCAGTGAGTGTTCCTTATGTTTGTTAACTATTTTTTTTAGAATCACTTCTGTTTTAATCCTAAATGAGAAGTGGCCTATGCAGTTTCGATAAATTTTGCTTGTTTGTATTCAGGTACTGGGCAGTGGTGAAAAACGACACTTTCTGCGTAGTGTTCTCGAAAAAACGTTGCTACGTCATGGTTGCCGTCATCTGGTTGTGGTCGCACATTCTAACGCTACCAGTTCTTCTTGGCTGGAGCGACGCAATGTAAGACAAGCTTACTGTTATAGATGTTTTTAGGGGTATGAGCATAGAATGTCGTGCAAACAACGCTAAAATCAAATGTGTGACATATGGCTGCTTTATACATCGTGAGTTAAATTTGTCAACACAGCGTGAATCTCTAAAAAGTAATACCAGCGAGTTTTCGATTCACCCAATGGCTTTGACCTTCATTTTACGGGTTTTTGTATCGACGGTTGTGTTGGAACCTTTGCAGTAGTTGTAGTACTGCTCATGATTGAAACGAATATTTCGAATGCATTTATTTAGCTTGTATAACTTTTACAAAACTTATCTTCCAGATACGACGAGCTAATACTGGTGTGCACATTCGACAATAATGCGTCACGTGATTACACAATACTGATTATGGTGATTGGAATCTTTGCCCCTATGTCCCTCACCTGCTACTTCTATGTTGCTCTGTTTCGGTGGGTTTAGGCCTCATGCATTTATCGCAACGGTTAACAAACCACCACTCTCCAAAGTGCTCTTAAAAGTTATACCCGGGACCACAAAACACCTTCAAAAATAAAAATATTCCTGCATTTTCAACACACGAAATGTCGATTTTGCTTGGCAACTAAGGCTTTTCTTTGTTATAAGAAACATTAAAATTCCGAATTTTATCAACACATATATACTTAAAAAGTGGTGTAGGAAGGGTCACAATCGTGATATTTTTGGTGACTCTAATTTTTGGTCTGGACAATTTTACGAAAAAAGGAAATTAAGTCCACATGTATCATAAGTGATTAGTTTTGGGTTACAGTCAAACAATTCATAAGCGACTTCTTAACCCTTCTTAGCATAGTCCTGAAATCGTTATTCAACATGGAAAAGTCTAACACAATCTCATTACAAAAACATGGGGGGGGGGCTTTTGGACAATTTTACGAAAAAAGGAAATTAAGTCCACATGAATCATAAGTGCTTAGTTTTGGGTTACAGTCAAACAATTTATAAGTGACTTCTTAACCCTTCTTAGCATAGTCCTGAAGTCGTTATTCAACATGGAAAAGTCTAACACAATCTCATTACAAAAACATTTAAAATTATGTTTTTGGTTACAATCAAACAAGTGTGCCAGCAGCAAAACAATTTATTCGGCTGGCTTTGTCAAGTCAGCAGTTTTTCCCAATAAGTAGGTGTAGGACAATTTGTATGCATGATATCTCTCCTGTCAGAGTTATCAAATCAAACAGGAAGCAAGGGGGGGGGGAAAAGCCTACCACACCACTTCTATAACTTCCATAAAGGTGCTGACAGGCACACTTTCCATGTGTCATAGCAGCCAAGCAACTAGGCTTGAAATGAAAAAAATCATGTACTTTTATTGGTGACATTGACAACATAATAACAGAGAGCTTTGATTTGTTTACAATATTATAATGAACAGATAAGGGGGGGGGGTAAAGCCTACCACACCACTTCTATAACTTCCATAAAGGTGCTGACACACTTACCATGTGTCATAGCAGCCAAGCAACTAGGCTTGAAATGAAAAAAAGCATGTACTTTTATTGGTGACATTGACAACAAAATAACAGAGAGCTTTGATTTGTTTACAATATTATAATGAACAGATAAAACTGATGTGGCCTTCATATCACTGATGATGGCATGAGCATTTGAATAATAAAGCATGTCGCTCTTTACATCTATTTGGGTCGTTATTTTCACCATTAAATATATAAAATAAAACTTAATAACTAAGTTAAATGAATGATTTAAACAATTTGACCTTCAACTGGCGTGATGCTCAACAAAATACTAGTTGTTTAGCATCAAACCAATTACAAATAATTAAATATCCAAGCTGGTGGATAAAATGCTTGTTTGGTATTTTCTAAGCCAACTAAGATACTTTTTAATTACTACAAACAAACCACAGCACAACATAAAAATCCTTTAGATAACTTTTTACTCAAAATTTGCAGAAATGTGAAAATGCATGACCACAAAATTAAAAAACTCCGGCGTGAATCAACTCAGGCAACAGTGACTACCAACAAGAAAAAAGTTCAGAAGAGGGAAAAAACTCTAATCAAAACCCTTGTGACATCGTGTGTTGTATTCGTAATTAGTTGGTCACCATATATGGGATATATTATCTTCACACCGCGTGATGTGGACCCACTATTGAAGAGGGTAAGCAAACAATAATATTCTTTACTATCCAAATGCAATATGAAAATATGTAAGGAGTAAACAGTATTATTTAAATTAAATGTCATGCTCATGCAGTTTTAACACCTATAAAAAAGAAAAAAAAGATGGAGATAAAACAATGCATTTTATGTCATGCAGAAATATCTTTTATTATGTGCTAAAGTTATAGTATGTACATTGATTTTACATACACTGACTTTTTATCCATAACGATTATAATTACTTGAGACACCATTGGTATGGGTACAACATAACATACATCTACTATTTTTAATAGTCATCAAGACTCCCAAAATTATGAGTATTTTCAAATACCACTCAAAAACACATTTCTAAAATTTAACAAATGTAACTCTGTAGTAGCTACAATAAGGTAATGGTAAAAACACACTTTAGGCCCTTTGATAGGGCCCCAGTACATGGGTATCAATAATACAGCAAATGTTTTAAGTCATATAATTTTCCACAATCTTGATTTTTAAAACCAGGCAGTGTGGCCCATGTACTAGTAAATGTTTACAAAACATAACCTACCGACTGCAGTAAGAGCCAAACTGAGATGTAAAATATAACCAGCACAATGCTACAGGTTGTTGCTCGCCTCATTTTGTCCAACTCAGCCATGAATTTCATCATCTATGGTCTAATGAGCAAGGGCTACAGGAATGGTTACAAAGAACTTCTTATTTACATCTGGAAAAAGTTAAAGCTTTCATCCGAACCCTAAAATCTGCAAGTGACAATAGAATATAAAACTACAATGATTACCAGCATTAAATTAAACCATGTGTGCAGTCATTCTGTTACCTATTTAAAATGACACATATGTATTGCATGTTCAATTGTACACTTACAGACTCAATTGCTGTATTGTCTGAAAAACAACCAACGTTTTTAAAGCAAAAGGTATTTAGAGTTACTTTAAAAACATCGCTTTATTAACATTCTTTCCATTTGTACCAACACTATTATCTGTTTTTGTTCTCTTTTAGTACTGTAATCGCAAAGTGTGGCTAAATCGCTAAAAAAATCTCTTTCTTGTCTAAATTCTCTTTCTGAATCCCAGTTTGTATTGTTTTTGCATGCATTCTTTACGATTACGACTTACGTGAACTAACTTTATAAAAAAGCGCCAAGTTTATGTCAACGCTTTGCTCTCATGCGTTTCCACATAGAAATATTATCAGCTTAATTAAGCCAGCGGCGATGTGACTTTTTCTACATTTTAGCCATTTAGAATTGCCATGGGGGGGGGGGGTAGGGCTACTAACACCAGAACGAGAATCTCACCTCAAAATGATCCTAATTACCGGTAGGTGACGCAATAGAGCATTCGCGCCAAAAAGGCGTTTGCGCCACGTTTGTAACTAGTTTAATTAAGTGTGGTGTGTAAATAGTTTAATTAAGCGCGGTGTGTAAATAGTTTAATTAAGTGTG
>QLIY01001203.1:25939-47728 GCA_003260075.1 Phallusia mammillata | reverse complement strand
CAGCAACATTTTATTTAAACCCATATTTTTTTACTATTTTAATTTTCACTAGTTGACCCTTAACTATTCTGGTTAACTAACTTCTTCTGTGGTGCATTAATTTTGTATCTTTTTAATACTCAGTGTGTACAAAAGTGAATTTAGTAGTAACAAGTATAGGAAGCACATCCCCAAAAATAATGTTTTAACAGGAAAATGTAAAAGACAAAGGTGCAGTTCCATACTCTGATGATTTAAACTTTCTCAAGAGAAACCATCCATTAAATATTATGGTAAGTATAATTTGATGCACTATTTATGGCCTAAAGATTTTCTTTATTATAGTTATGTAAGACACACATGGTAATTTCTCTACACAGGTTGAAGCAAAGCGAAAGAATCTCTTGCGCCACCCACTGGTTCTTAGTATGTTAAATTACAAGTGGAAAAAGTTTGTGAGGCTTGTGTATTGTATCAATTTGTCGCTCTACTTGATGTTCATGGTATTTTTTAACATGTACATGTTGACGATGCCTCCCCCATATTCTATTGGTAAGTTCATGTCTCGATACACACAAAGTTGAACTAGTAATATCTTGGAGCAGTTGCTAGGCTGTTGGGAACTTTAACTAACTATAGTTTTTTTGCACTCTGACAATAAACCAGATCCAAATTACTAACAACAGCTAATTTCCACACAGATTCGGGCAACGTGACATCATCATGCGTGGCAATAATCACTGAAGCGCAACCGACATTTGGACATTGTTATGACTACAACTCATTTGGAATTGTTGCCAAATATTTTGTCATTGTCCTTTCAGCAATTAGTTTATTAAAAGAGGTGATAAAATGTATATGTTAATCTATGGACAATTAACATTACATATACATAACACAACAATGATCTCAACCAACAACCGTTTAAATTCACAATCGAGTTAAACAGATAGTATATACTGTGCTCCATATACCTGGTAATATCGTCATATTTAAAACAGTAACTTTTTTAAAAATCTTGACATAAATAACAAAAAAATGACATATTCCTTACATCAACCAGATGTGTTATCCAACTAAGTTTTATATGATAAGTATGCTCCTTTTGCTTGTTTGGAATCATCAGCCTAATAACCTATGGATTTCTGTAATTAAAAAACATAAACATCTTTTTCAGTTATATCAGGTTTACTCGCAAAGGATTACTTATTTTCAAAACTTCACAAACCTTCTCGAAGTTTCGCTTTACGTTCTTGCGATTCTCACTGTTTATTCAGACACAAGTTCAGCTGGACCAAACTACTTNTAAATATTATGGTAAGTATAATTTGATGCACTATTTATGGCCTAAAGATTTTCTTTATTATCCCCCCCCCCTTAAATATTATGGTAAGTATAATTTGATGCACTATTTATGGCCTAAAGCTTGTTTTATTACAGTTATGTAAGACACACATGGTAATTTCTCTACACAGGTTGAAGCAAAGCGAAAGAATCTCTTGCGCCACCCACTGGTTCTTAGTATGTTAAATTACAAGTGGAAAAAGTTTGTGAGGCTTGTGTATTGTATCAATCCCCCCCCCCACTTCCCAGGTATGCAAACTGTACCATTGTACATGTCGGAACACTTAACCCATATTTTGTTACATCTGTGTTCTTATTAATGTGCTCCTTTCTCTGCAATTATTTCAAGTATTTGTTGACAGTTGATGGTCAATTTAATGACACTCCAATGAGAAGGTTGATCAGAAAGATGCCGATAATTGCTGAAGAAGTTTTTGCAAAAAGCATTAAAATTAACGATATTCCTGTTGACGATAGATTACATCAGGTAAATTTTAATTGTATGTCACCGAAAGTTACTGCTTGTGTTTATTCTTTTCTGGTTTGTCCCTTAAATGTCTTGATCTACAGCTTAGGTTTGATTACGAATTTTTGGATGATGAATTTTTCAGTACGAGTTGGCCCGGGAACAATAAAGCTGACAAGGTTCTCGTTTTATTTTTACCAACCAAATTCACAGCAACATTTTATTTAAACCCATATTTTTTTACTATTTTAATTTTCATCAGTTGACCTTTGACATGAATCACGACATTTAACTATTCTGGTTAAATAACTTCTTCTGTGGTGCATCAATTTTGTATCTTTTTAATACTCAGTGTTTACAAAAGTGAATTTACTAGTAACAAGTATAGGAAGCACATCCCCAAAAATAATGTTTTAAAAGGAAAATGTAAAAGACAAAGCTGCAGTTCCATACTCTGATGATTTAAACTTTCTCAAGAGAAACCATCCATTAAATATTATGGTAAGTATAATTTGATGCACTATTTATGGCCTAAAGCTTGTTTTATTACAGTTATGTAAGACACACATGGTAATTTCTCTACACAGGTTGAAGCAAAGCGAAAGAATCTCTTGCGCCACCCACTGGTTCTTAGTATGTTAAATTACAAGTGGAAAAAGTTTGTGAGGCTTGTGTATTGTATCAATTTGTCGCTCTACTTGATGTTCATGGTATTTTTTAACATGTACATGTTGACGATGCCTCCCCCATATTCTATTGGTAAGTTTATAGTGTCTCGACACACACAAATTTGCGTTGATCTATAACTTTATTCACATAATTACAAACACATGAACTAGTGATATCTTGGGGCAGTTGCTGGGCTGTTGGGAACTTTAACTAACTATAGTTTTTTGCACTCTGACAATAAACCCGATCCAAATTACTAACAACAGGTAATTTTCACACAGATTCGGGCAACGTGACATCATCATGCGTGGCAATAATCACTGAAGCGCAACCGACATTTGGACATTGTTATGACTACAACTCATTTGGAATTGTTGCCAAATATTTTGTCATTGTCCTTGCAGCAATAAGTTTAATAAAAGAGGTAAAAAAACCTATAGGTTAATCTATGGACAACGTTACATATACATGTCACAACAATAAAATCAACTATCCACCGTTCAAATTCACAATCGTGTTAAACAGAAATCATATTTTGCGCTAAAAAACGGACCTTTTGAGGTTTTCTTCAATTAACCCCCCCCCCTCACAATCGTGTTAAACAGAAATCATATTTTGCGCTAAAAAACGGACCAGAGGTTTTCTTCAATTAGGATTTATAGTGTGAATGTGCCCTATTCACTTGTTTAGAATCTTGAACCTATAATAACCCATTGATTATATATCTATAAACAAAAAACTTTTCCAGTTATACCAGGTTTACTCACAAAGGATTACTTATTTTCAACACTTCACAAACCTTCTCGAAGTTTCGCTTTACGTTCTTGCGATTCTCACTGTTTATTCAGACACAAGTTCAGCTGGACCAAACTACTTAGGTGTCAGAGAGGTGGGTAACTTATATCTGCAAACTAGACGTTTTTTGAGTCCTTTGTTGCTTACAGAATTGGCAGTGGCAGGNCTTTGTTGCTTACAGGATTGGCAGTGGCAGGTTGGAGCAGTCAGCATTTTACTATCGTGGATGGTTTTGATCATGTTTATACGAAACTTGCCAACATTTGGTATTTATGTTCTAATGTTTACCGAAGTTCTTCAAACATTTACGAAATTTTTTGTCGTCTTCCTTCTCTTCATACTGGGCTTTGCGTTTAGTTTTCATTGTTTGCTGCAAAACCAGGTGAGTTGCATGCCATTTTGGCACATTGTTTCAGTTCAGTTTAATTAGAAACAAAATTACAATGACTAAAAAAACATGTTGTAGAATGAAACGTAGACATTTTATTGCACAACATCCCCCCCCCCTGACTACAACTCATTTGGAATTGTTGCCAAATATTTTGTCATTGTCCTCGCAGCAATTAGTTTATTAAAAGAGGTGAAAAAATAATCTATGGACAACCTTACATATACATGTCACAACAATAAAATCAACTATCCACTGTTCAAATTCACAATCGTGTTAAACAGAAATCATATTTTGCGCTAAAAAACGGACCAGAGGTTTTCTTCAATTAGGATTTATAGTGTGAATGTGCCCTATTCACTTGTTTAGAATCTTGAACCTATAATAACCCATTGATTATATATCTATAAACAAAAAACTTTTCCAGTTATACCAGGTTTACTCACAAAGGATTACTTATTTTCAACACTTCACAAACCTTCTCGAAGTTTCGCTTTACGTTCTTGCGATTCTCACTGTTTATTCAGACACAAGTTCAGCTGGGCCAAACTACTTAGGTGTCAGAGAGGTGGGTAACTTATATCTGCAAACTAGACGTTTTTTGAGTCCTTTGTTGCTTACAGACCCCCCCCCCCTTCATACTGGGCTTTGCGTTTAGTTTTCATTGTTTGCTGCAAAACCAAGTGAGTTGCATGCCATTTTTGCACATTGTTTCAGTTCAGTTTAATTAAAAACAAAATTACAATGACTAAAAAACATGATGTAGAATGAAACGTAGATATTTTATTGCACAACATTCCGAAAACATGGAATTGACCGGCCTATTCCCCAATATGTAAATGCGCTATTTTACTCATGATGACAATTGTTTGTTTTTCGAAATGCCGGAGTAGTGAAATATCAACATTCTATTCAATTTCTTTCGTAATAATGTTAAGATACTCTTCAAATCCTTATCTTGTGTACATAAATCTCTGTTCAGGGTTTATTGCATCCTTATTGTGTGCTTTTTTGTGTTTGTGACATAGTATGCGCCCCCCCCCCATTGTTTGTTTTTCGAAATGCCGGAGTAGTGAAATATCAACATTCTATGCAATTTCAATTTTGCTAAGATACTCTTCAAGTCCTTATCTTGTGTACATAAATCTCTGCTCAGGGTTTATTGCATCCATATTGTGTGTTTTTCCCCCCCCCCGTTGATCAAGACTTCACTCATGATGACCGGGGACCTTGGATTTGAAGATATTTTTGTGGCGGAAGCTGAGGCGATTGAGACTGGAGCAGACAGTCACACAATAAGTGTTTCCAGAGTAAGTTAGCAAAGGTCGCCCATGTTTCAGACTTATGGTTATTTCTTTCATCATTTACAACTTTAATTTTGCATTCCACAGGTAAACTACCGACCTGTGTCTTACATCCTTTTTGTGATCTTCGTCATTATTATGAGCATCATTCTGATGAACTTACTGGTAAATGCTTTGGCATAAAACTCCTGTACAGTTACTAATAAATACACTATTATAGGAACAGACGCGTAAGGGCACTTGCCGTTTAGTTGCTTATCGAACATACAAATTGTATCTTTTCTTATGTCCGTATATGGGTCAGGCTCGACAGACCATTCGGCAAAGTTTGACATAAAAAAAAACTTTGATCGGAAATTATCCCCAGGAGTGCCCTGGGTTCGAGCCAGTCAAAAAAACAAGTTGTATCTTTTTATTGAATAGGGCGACGTTTTTACATTAAATATTGTTTCAGATTTAATACAACGCAGTTGTACTAGATACAATTTGTGTACGCAGTAACTTGATGTGGTGTTCCATCAATATAAGTATTGGCGTTACGGAATTATTTTGGTAACCCCGAATTTTAGAGAAAGTTTTTTGGGAGCGAGATCTTTAACGCGAAACCTTCCCAACTATCCCGATTGTATTTTGATAATCGAGGCTACGTGCCTAACTCGTAAAACGGTCCAAGTCCCTGCACTAACGGCTTATCGCTAAAACCAAGTTACACTACTGGTGACTTCACTACTGGTCAAACAAAATATATTATTAATAAACAAACATCTGCTGTTAAATCACGTGACGTCAGGATACAATACAATACATTACAACACAACGGCAGCACAATGGCACCAAAAATCCCGCACACTTTGCCGGGCCCAAGAGAGAAGTGCTTCGTGAAAATGTGTGAAAATATAACACGAGAAAACCAAAGCGGAGCTACAAGAAGTGAAAGAAAAACGTGAAAATAAATATATCCAAGCAAATTATTCAAGAAAACGAACTAACGTTATGAAACATACAAACACATGTATTAATAGATAAATAAGGTTACTATGAAAAACAGGTGCAACAATTAGATACTAAATAAGCGTGGAATAAAAGTGCGAACTTAACGGTTAATAACGAAACTAAGTGAACACCGGTTCACGTTACATTTGAAGCTATCCATGTTTTCAGAACTTTCCCCTTGCAACATTTTCTGCCGGCGGCCATATACGCAACAATTCACCTCTTTCAGTCAGTGCTTTTGATTATTCAATTTGGAGGAAACGATCTTTGCGTGCAATTTGTTAATTCCTGGGACCGATACAATAAACTTTTTGTCTTTACAGGTCGGTCTTGCAGTCGACCCCCCCCCCCCACATATATTAATAGAAAATAAGGTTCCTGGAAAAACGGGTGCAACAATTAGATATTAAATAAGCGTGAGAATAAAAGTACGAACTTAAAGGTCAATAACGAAACTAATTAAACACCGGTTCACGTTACATTTGAAGCTATGTATGTTTCAAAATTTCCCCCTTGCCACATTTTCTGCCCGCGGCCTATATACGCAATAGTATAGAACTCACCTCTTCAAGTTGCTTTTGATTATTTAATTCCTAGGGGAACGATCGTTACGTGCGATCATTCAATTCCTGGGACCGATACGTTGAGCTTTTGCCATTTCAGGTCGGTCTTGCAGTCGATGACATTCAAGGTGTACAAGAAAATGCAGAACTTGAAGGTTTGGCAATGCAGGTAAGTGATGTATTAACATAAGGTTGCACTTTCCACAGGCTATTAATACTTCATCGGAACTGCTGCGTAACGTAAGAAAAATGATAAGGATGATTCTTCTTCTAATTTTTACATCAGTATGTGTATCTACCCGAATGTATCATGTATTCATAACTGTGATTTGCCTTGACCCCCCCCCCCGATGTCCAGTACTCATTGCCCTTGTTTATTCGACGCCGGGTTTTACAGCAGAATCGACAATATTTTCCCAATTATTACCGCAAAAAGCCGGCTTTTATACATTGGTGGCATTCGGAGAAAAATTTGAATCACTTAACCATCAAAGAAGCTCTTAACCCTGAAAAGGTTACAAACCCCTTTTTGAAAAGTGAAGCTAAATACAAATACTTTATTATATATTGGAACTCATTTTTAATGTATTGACGAGTTTTGGTGACTCCTCATTATTTTTGTTCAGTTTTTCGTCTTGTTTAAATTTTCCAGAACGAGCGCGACAAGCTTGAAGAGCAGGTTCTCTCCCTTAAAGAGAAAGTGGGATTTCTGGATGAAAAAGTCGAGTCCTTAAAGGTAGCCCTTGACAACCGCTCAAGGTCAACGGAAAGTATGATGTCAGCAATCATATCACATTTTGATATCGGTGGCAACAAAAATGACAACAATGACGTCAGCAAGTCGTGACGTGATTTGATTACTCCATGCTTTGACTTGAACTGTAATATTAGTTCAATTTGATTTATTATTTACTGTATATTTCCCCAATATTGTTACGAAAGTGGTTAGTTTTTAAAACTGAGGCAAAACAAATCTCTTAGTTTCGATTTAAAAACGGTTGACCTATAATATGTGTACAAGTCTGTTTTTTGTTTTTTTTGTTCGGATGTTTAAACAACTCGTAAGTTTATGTACATCGGTTTACTTTACACTGTTCAGTATCTGTCGAATAGTATAAGGATGTTTTCCCTGTGTAATCGTATCCGACCCTTTAATCGCAAAAGTTGTTTTTGTAATTAGAAAACTATCATAAAGCTTTATTAATACGCAATGCAAAGCGTCGTAAACACAAAATTATAAACAGTGTGTGACTTTGAATGTTACAAAATTTTATGACATTATAATGCAGTTCGACAATGGCACAAATGTACAACTTTACTATGACACAGCAATATTACTTCATCACAATCATTCAGATGACCAAGCTAGGAATGCCTCTAGATAAACAGGACTATTTTACAATATCAGCTACGCACGATATGTCAACATCAAACGAAATAGTCAAGCCAGGTCAAAATTTAATTTGCATTGTCACTTTATCCAATTGTAATTGATGAACAGTTTAATAAAAGCAGCAAGGACACCGAAAAAAACATTGGTTATCGAGTCAAGTGTCCCGTTATTTGAATGATGCTTGAAGTGTTCTGGTTGTGTGCTTTCGCAGGATCGCAACCGGCTCAAGAACCTGGCGGGTCACAGCCGATTGCATAGAACGGTGTTTGAAACCGCAGTTTCTGCTTGCCAAATGAAACCCGCCTAAACGGAAACACCAGCGCGGTTCCTCAGAACGTTTCCTGTAATCCCGCCAACAGGCCGGGGTGTCCCGAGGATATTCATTAATAGCGATGAACGTTGGTCCAAAAGTGGCTGTCGCTCATCTCCTCTGCGGTCATAGCTTTTGTAATATCGAAGACGGAGATCTCAAATGTTGTTCGGTGCGGAAGTGGAAGGGGGTGACTGTTCTCGTCCCAGTTGGCAGATCTGAACAAGTAAAATCCTGCGGCAGTATTTTTCTCTTTTTATGATCGACAAAACAAACAAACAAACAAACAATAAAAATGATAACAAGAAAAGCACACTGGAAAAAATCTGTAGGAAGATAATGAGAAACGAAAAATCAATGTATGTGGGGAAGGAAACGAAGCTAGAATTAAATGCTGTAGTAAAGAGAGAATGTACAAAAGTGCATGAAAAATGAAGTAAATTGCAGAATGTTACATATACGTACAATTGATACAATGCTGATGATAGAAACTACTGCTTTGTCATATTTGATTTGAAGACAAATCGGGTATTTAAAATTAGGGCCATGAAGTATAGACTTTAGATCAGTGGTTCTCAAACTCGGTTTTCGGGGCCGCATGCGGCTCCCAACTACTTATTTTGCGGCTCGCATCAAACTTCAGAAAATCACCAAACATTGCTATTTTAGCTTTCAAGAAGAAAAANTCAAACTTCAGAAAATCACCAAACATTGCTATTTTAGCTTTCAAGGTAGTAATCTTTAGTGATTTTCTCAAGCTTTCGTTTTTTTGCGGCTCCCTACACACTTAAAATATTACCATTTGGCCCCGACAATATAAAAGTTTGAGAACCACTGCTTTAGATCTCTCGAAATGTGATTGTTAAAAACCCAGGTATTCAAGGCAAACACCGACATTGAGACACATGTGACCAATAAGTTTACCAAACCAGTTTTGACCATTAAGATCCGTATTTGGCCCACAGGCTGGCATGACACCCAATCAATGCGATTCGACCTTTCGATTTGCTCAAAATGTGTTAGGCGTAAATGATGCACACATCTGTAACCCAGCATATAGTTTGGTCTTCGTCTCTGCTTTCAATAGCGTAGAAGACATGCAAATATACACGAGCAATTAGAAATTTGAAGTTACAGTGTACGAATACACTGTTAAGTTAGTAACATAACTTGTAGGTGTGTGTTTTATAATTTGCGTCTCTGGTGTACTTAAAAAAAACATATATCTAGGATTATTTGAGCGGGGCTGCAATCCCCCCCCCCTATTCATAGCAATTTGGTTGTATTTTTGCTGTTTGGGTTTGGTTACTGACACCACAAAACAGATATAACCACGCTAAGTATGCAGGACGTTGTTTGCCTTCAGGGGAAAGTTTTAATCGGTCACTTGTGTACCAGGATATATACAAAATGTACTCAAAAAGAGCAGCAGACGATCAGCGTCAGTGTAATGTTTTATTTTTGAAAAACAGAAATATTAATTTCGCCTATTTGGGCATCGTCAGTTTTCTGATAAGTGTAGACAGATCCGTCGGTCACCACCCAGTTACACAGGCTGATTCTTGTAGTCTGCTATGACATTACACTTACTTGTGTACCAGGAAATACAGAAATCTCTTCCACATTCTGAGCACAACGTTATGGCTATGGTCGGCCACAAACCAAAGTGTTATTTCACTTATACGGGCTAAAATAAAAGACTTGCAAAGATACCTTACGTCTACTTAGCAACTCATCGTAAAGGCATGTAGCATATTTGACCAAATAAGTCACTTAATACCAATTTCTAAAAACAGCAAAGTGACTATCATTTCATCGCCAGTAGGTATGCCGCTGCACAAATTTTTGTTCGCCATCAAGTTGTGCACCTCTTACATAAAGTTGTGCACCTCTTACATAAAGTTGTGCACCTCTTACAGTTGTGTGTTTTCGCAATTATAAAGAGTTTGATAGCAGTAAAGTTCGATCACAATGCGGTTACCGCCGATCTAGGGTTTGTATATTACCCTGTAATGCATCACGTTTGTGCCCAATCGTCGTTTTTGCAGTGCTAGGTATTAAATAGTTTCGTTGCTAACAGAGCAAACTGCATGTAAGAGTATACAACACAAACATACGGTCGCTTGATGCACTGCTAAGATGTATATTGTGTTCATCAGTACGCTTCCTGGGTGAGTCATTCATGCACGCAGGTGCGATTAGGAAAAACATTACAGTTGCTGATGTTTTGAAGAGGGATACGATACACAAGACATACACTGTAAACATGTTTGTGTTTAATCCCGGACCTCTGATTGTGTTCATTTGTGTTTAGCCGTCATAGACGTAAGTGTTTGGAAAACCATGAATAACTGTAGTGCAAAACAAGAAGATGTTGAAAGTATGGTTGTTGAAATGGAAACTAATGAAGAACCACATAGTTGCAGCCATGTGAGTTTCTTTCTGTTAAGCCCAAGCTATTTGGATGTTAAAAGCACAGTTATAATGCACCATACGAGGCAATATAACAAACCAGAAATTATAGAACACTAGGATTTTCAGTAAACGAAAATTCGATTGAAGTAACTAACGAACTTGCTTGTGCTCATCTGTGTTAACAACATACTTCCAAACACACGGCCTCATCACAATGTGCTTATGGCATATTTTCTCTCAGAACCTTTCAGAAACTTGTGTGTTCTAACTTGTAAAAATGAACTTGAAAGTAACCGTGTTTGTTGTAATACGAATATATTTTTAGGTTCAAGGTAAAGCTGAAAAAATATCGCTTGACGAAATTTCACTTTCGCCCAGTAGGTGGGTAAACCTGTGAAGCTTAGCAATAAAGCATGTGTTTTTTTCCTACTTTCACCTGGTTTTGACTAAAGTTAAATTCTAGAAATTTGTGCGTTGTTTTTACTTGTATATTTTTCTAACATGTGCTTTGCTTATTGATATCTGTTTTAGATCTATTGACGCAACGTCCAGTGCTACGGATGCTGATATTGCTGACCTCAATGAAGTGAGTTTTACGGTGATACTTCATTCAAAAAACTTTTCACGTTGTTTTAAACAAAGTTGGAAGAGGAAAATTTGGGAACGCACTCAAACGTACAAATAGGAAACTCGATGTGAACTCACTTTTTATTAGAGAAAACGAATTAGGTCGAACAATGGGTCAAAATGATGCAAAGCTGTTCACGACTGAAGTTTGAACCTGACCCGAAAAGCTAGGTATCCATTAAAGGGGATATGGTTTGGGTTTGGCGCGATTCGGCCTTCTGGCCAAATGTTCGGTTTGGTCCGATCCTTATTAAAGACGGGTTTGGCAGAGTTCAGCCGGCCCGAAATTCTTGCTGGAACCCATGCCGAACCGATAGTACAACCTTGTAGTCCGGTGCATACCCGAATCGTTTTTGATAAACAAGTTTAGGTCCGAAAGTATTATTGACATACATGGAAGCCAACAAAATGACTGCTTTACAGACTATAAAAGGAATACATACCACATGGACAATAAGCGACAATGGCTTAATTAAGTTTTACGGCTGTTTGGCATTAGGTTAGACCAGCGACTAGCAGTTTGGCTGGGTAATTGCGCCTAAAATAATACGGTCACAGGATGTAAAACCAGAACCGAATGAAGCCCGAATCGACTATTAACTCTGGGCTTCGGTCTTCGGTGCATCACTAATAGAAAAAGCTTTGAGATTGAGGAGTCTATATGTATAACACCTTTGTGATAAATCCACATTTGTCTGTCGTTACAACAGTATAGCACAGTGTTTCTTAACCTTTTTTGCGCTCGTACCCTTTGAGCTTTCATAAAATTTTCTCGTACCCTTGTCTGCAATGGCCCACGGAAGTAAATAAAATTGTAGCAATAGGAATTAAACTCAGTGTATTTCTAACTTGGGTGTTGAATGCATGAATGAAAACATTGTTGTAAGTAGTACAAAACTAACCCTTCTAGATATATAACAAAGTAACTTGTTACGCATTCTTCACAAATATGCCTAAAAAGCGTTTAATTTCACACTGCATGTCGTAGCCCCTGCTTTGGTGTTTCGTACCACCAAGGGGTACATGTACCCCTGGTTAAGAACCCCTTGTATAGCAGATGACAAGTCCTGTGTTGCCCCCTATGACATAAACCTTTATCGGTGGAATATTTTGCACTGTTGGTGCTTTATTGGATTGACCTATTTTTTTCATAGATAGCATGGAGTGGAGACGTAGAAATGATGCGATCAGTTATCAGCCTACTTGATGTCTCGCTCGTTAAAGAACTTCTAAACAAGCAAAATGATGATGGATATACACCCTTGCTGTCGGCGGCTCGATTTAAAGAACTTGAGATGTGCGAATTTCTTGTAGAGCAAGGAGCCGGTGAGAAGATGTTGCAATTTATGGGGTTGTAAGTTCGAATCAAGAAAAAAGAAAAACACACTTTCTGTGTCGATGATTAAAAAAGAAAACAAAAATATAACGCTTCGATACTGAAGTGTTATTGTTTACAGATGTCAACATTCAGAACAATAAAGGTCAAACTGCCTTGAACCTTGTGGTATATGATCATTGGCTTCCGAGGCTAGGTGCCCCAAACATCAACATTTTGAAGTGGTTATTGGACAAAGGGGCTCTCGTTAATATCAAGGATGCAGAAGGTTGTACACCCCTTTACTATGCATCACGTGATGGTTATGTTGAATGCATGGAACTAATGCTTGATGCATCAACTCGTGTAAGTATTGTTATACTGTAGTAAACTTGACGATACATGTATTGAGCTGATTGTGTACGTGTACACATAAAAATTGTATATGTGTTGGTATTAGTTCAAACGCCAAAGGGTCAAAAAATATCAGGTAAGTCGTAACAAGGGTTTAGCCGCAGAAAAAATGCACTTTCAAAATTATACATAATTATAACTGCGCAATTGCTTGTTTCGTAATTTTCGTTGATGCAAATTGTTGCTGGTTTTGTATTTAGGGCAATATGCCCCAAATTTAAACCCAGCATTATTTCGTTGTTTGACATAGTGCAAGTTCTTTAGTAATGTCATTACAGAGTATTCAAGACTTAGTTGACTCTTGTGTTTTAGGCTGGGTGTTTGCTGGTAGTGTAAGTCTCTTTTGCCCGTAACACAGATTGTAATTATCTAAATTTTCTTTGCATGTTTAGGTTATCAAACGTATTAAACACTTTTGTCAGTCTGTCGGTGCTGCAGAAACGACTTTAGAAAAGTTTGATATGTTACTTGTTAACGAGCAATTCTGCAATCATGACAAGGGTGGCCTAAGTTTTCTGTACTACGCGGCAGCTCACAAAGATATTGATATGTTCAAATTAATTGTGGAGAAAGTAGAAGGTGAGAACTTATCGCCATTTCCTCAGTTACAAATTAAATCCCGACTTAATCGGTGAAAAAACTCTAAGTAGATTGAAAACCGATAAAATAGACTATTTTCTGAAACAATATGTTTAATGTTTTTCAGATAATTTACCCAACTATTGATTCAAGTATGATAAAAAATAAATTAATTGGACTAGCCTAATTTTAAAAAATGCAACAATGGTAACAGAATTGAAAATGATTCCCATGATCATTTTACTAGGGTTTGCAACTTGGATGGCGTGATTTGTAACATTTCTGTTGTGGATTATTCTTTTAGAATTTATTTGTTTGTAACAGATATTAACGTTCGAGATGAATATGACAGATCTGCTCTCCACTATCTGATTGGTTGGTCATTCCGAGAGAATAAAGACATCAATTTTTTGAAAAAACTTTTGGAAGTAAGCCACTGGTTCCAATTTGCATAGCACTGTATTACAGTTGTGAGCAAACGCATATACTGCTATAATGATAAATATTGTTCAATTTTATGTTATAATTTCTTTTTTGCAATTTTAGAGGTTTGAAAACACACTTAAGAACAAATATATGTTTTGTATTAAATGACTGTAAAGACAAGTATAGCTGTTGCTGAGGAGGTTTACAACGAACCCCCCCCCCCAAGTTTGATATGTTACTTGTTAACGAACAATTCTGCAAGCATGACAAGAGTGGCCTAACTTTCCTGTACTGCGCGGCAGCGCACAAAGATATTGAGATGTTCAAATTAATTGTAAAGAAAGTAGAAGGTGAGAACTTGTCGCTATATCTTCAGTTACAAATTAAATTCTGACTTAATTGGCGCAAAAACTCAAGTAGATTAAAAACCGACAGAATAGACTTTTATCTGAAAAAATATATTTAATTTTTTTCAGATAATTACCTAAATATTGATTCAAGTATGACGAAAAACAAATTAATCCCAATTTAAATAAATCTAAATCCGACTTCAGTTGCATGGTAAATTTAATCTCATTCTACCAGAGAGCAATTATCTGGATAGATATTACAGCAACTTGGAGGTACAAGCTTGAAAACGCTTGTTTCAAGACTAAAATCAGTTGGCTTTGTTATAAAGAACAAAAACGCTTATGTAAGCATCTTCAGTATCTAAAACGACAACACGATAGGGACAAATATTAAAAAATGCAACAATGTTAACAGAATTGGGAATTATTCCCATTTTCATCTTACTCGTATTTGCAACTGTGATGTCGTTAATTGTAACGTTTTTGTTGTAAATTATGTAGTTTGAATTTATTTGTTTGTAACAGATATTAACGTTCGTGATGAATATGACAGATCTGCTCTCCATTATCAGATTGGTTGGTCGTTCCGAGAGAATAAAGACATAAAATTTTTAATAAAACTATTAGAAGTAAGTTTAACTAGTTCCAATTTGCATATCACTGTATCACTGTTGTGACCAAGCGCTAAATATTGTTTAATTTTATGTTATAATTTCTTTTTTGCATTTTTGGAGGTTTGAAAACACAGTTACAAACAAATATATGTTTTGCATTAAATGACTGTTAAGACAAGTGTAGTTGTTGCTGAGGAAAGGTTTGACAACGACAACCTTACTAAAACACTCACAAAACCTTATCAAAGATTTGTCCGATACTGATAACATATTATCAGACACAAGAAATTTGAGAAACCTAATTGGTGTTGAATAATTTGCATTGATCATGTTCTGCAGGTAATGTTGGATTCGGGAGCTAATGTTGATGCGAAAGAACTATTTGGCGCAACTCCGCTGCATTTCGCTTGTGAGGCTGGTCACCCTGAGATAGTTCAAGTTCTTCTACAGTGAGTGCAGTGCGTATTCAAGGCTCAAAAAGGTTTTTTTAAATGCATTGTAGAGCATGGTTGGAATTTCACATGTTAAAAATTGTCCACAAACATTAATGAATCAAGAAAATATTGGCCCCCCCCCCCCCCCCCCCCCCCCCCCCCCCCCCCCCCCCCCCCCCCCCCCCCCCCGTATCAGGTAGTTTAGCAAAAACTTTTAGTTTTTGCTCAAAGACTTTGAAACAAACAGTCATTGTATTGCGCAATTTCATGTTTGTTTTTTAACAGTTGGAAAGCTGATGTATCTCTTTGTTCGAGGAGCAACAGATGGAATGCGTTGGATATTGCGATTGAGTTTAGGAATGAATCGTGTGCTCGTCTGATAATAGAAAAAGCAAAGCAAAATGTTTTGAGTTTTGAGAAACAGAAGCAGCAAAGATGAAACTAATTGTAGGTCAACGTTTTCGTTGGTATATAAAAGGAAGAATTTCTCCATTGTTTTCAGTAACGTTCCAGGTTGACAAACAATGCCATTGTAGATGCTAAAATACTTGCCTTTGAAAACACAATCTTTGTTTCCATTAATGTATCTGGGCAAACATACTTTGTCTGCAACGAAGTATTTTTGACAGTTGATGATGAGTTTAATGACACCCCAATGAGAAAGTTGATCAGAAAGATGCCGACGATTGCTGAAGAACTTTTTGCAAAATGCATTAAAATTAACGATATTCCTGTTGACGATAGGTTTCACCAGGTAAGGACAAGGTTGTGTGTAATATTTTCTGGTTTGTTTTTTGAATCTGTTCATCTGCAGCTTTCATTTGATTACGAATATTTGGATGATGAATTTTTTAGTACGAGTTGGACCGGGGACAATGAAGTTGACAAGGTTGTAGTTTAAATTTTTTCAAATTTTTTTCATCATTCACAGAAACATTTTGAAGTGTATATATATTGCCGTATGCTTTTCACGTCTCAAGAACTTAGATGTGTTTGGGTTTTGTGAAGCATTATAGTTAGTAAGGTAGTGTGTCGGAAACATGTACCCAGGATGGCGCATAGCCGTTTGGGTACCGCATTAGACTAGATCTTAGTGATTGTAAGCCCCTACACCAACGAAGATGCCGAGTCCCACCGTAGGGAAGTTGTTCTGGTTAAACTTCTTCTGTGTGCCTTAAATTTGTGTCTTTTTAGTACTCAGTGTGTACGAAAGTGAATTTACTAGCAACAAGTTTACGAAGCACATCTCTAAAAATATTGTTTTTTGATAGGAAGATGAGAACGACAAAGAAGCAGTTCCATACTCTAATGATGTAAACTTTCTCAAGAGAAATCATCCTTTAAACATTATGGTAAGTAGAATTTATTTCACTAGTTATGACCCACTGCTCCTTATTGATCCTATAATAAGTAAGACATGCCTGGTAATTTCTCTACACAGGTCGAAGCAAAACGAAAGAATCTCTTACGCCACCCACTGGTTGTTAGCTTGTTGAATCACAAGTGGAAAAAGTTTGTGAGGCTTGTGTATTGTCTCAATTTGTCGCTCTACTTGATGTTCATGATATTTTTTAACATGTACATGTTGACGATGCCTCCCCCATATTCTATTGGTAAGTTCATGTCCCGGCACACACAAAGTTGCGTTGACGCATAGCTTTATTCAGATATTTATTAACACTTGACTAACTATAGGTTTTACCTAACTATAGGTTTTTACACTCTAAGTAAACGCGATCCAAATTACTAACAACAGATTATTTCCACACAGATTCGAGCAACGTGACATCATCATGCGTGGCAATAATCACTGAAGCGCAACCGACATTTGGCCCTTGTTATAACTACAACTCATTCGGAATTGTTGCCAAATATTTTGTCATTGTCCTTTCAGCAATTAGTTTATTAAAAGAGGTAACAAATTCATCTGTATGCCCTGGTGATTGCCCCCTATAACCAAAACAACAACAAAACTGTAAACTTGTTTTCCAGTTATATCAGGTTTACTCACAAAGGATTACTTATTTTCAAAACTTCACAAACCTTCTCGAAGTTTCACTTTACGTTCTTGCAATTCTCACTGTTTATTCAGACACAAGTTCAGCCGGACCAAACTACTTAGGTGTACGAGAGGTGGGTAACTTATCCCTGCAAATTAGACGTTTTTCTTTAATCTTCTGTTGCTTACAGCATTGGCAGTGGCAGGTTGGAGCAGTCAGCATTTTACTATCGTGGATGGTTTTGATCATGTTCATACGAAACTTGCCAACATTTGGTATTTATGTTCTAATGTTTACCGAAGTTCTTCAAACATTTACGAAATTTTTTGTCGTCTTCCTTCTCTTCATATTGGGCTTTGCTTTCAGTTTTCATTGTTTGCTACAAAACCAAGTGAGTCGCATGCCATTTTGGCACATCGTTCCAGATTAGCTTGATGAAAAAGGAAATTTCAATGACTAAACACCCATGTTGTAGAATAAAACGTCCCCCCCCCCCCCTTGTTGCACAACATTCTGAAAAACATGGAATTGACTGGCCCTTTCCCCAATAAGATACTCTTCTAGTCCGTGTCTTGAGTACATAAATGTCTGCTTAGTGTTTACTGTCTCCTTATTGTGTGCTTGTTTGTGTTGTGACATAGTATGCATTTCGTCCCCCCCCCCCCCCCCCCCCCCCCCCCCCCCCCCCCCCCCCCCCCCCCCCCCCCCCCCCCCCCCCCCCCCCCCCCCCCCCCCCTGAGACTGGAGCAGACAGTCACACAATAAGTGTTTCCACTGTAAGTTTTCAAAATTCTTCTTTGTTTCAGGCTTATGGGTATTTCTTTTGTCATTTACGACTTTACTTTTGTATTCCACAGGTGCGCTATCGACCTGTGTCTTACATCCTTTTTGTGGTCTTCGTCATTTTAATGAGCATCATTCTGATGAACTTACTAGTAAATGGTTTTGCATAAAACTCCTTTACAGTTACCAATAAATACACTATTATGGGAACTGACGCAAGGGCAAGATGGGGCACTTGCCCCCCCCCCCCGATGTCCAGTACTCATTGCCTCTGTTTATTCGACGGATGGTTTTACAGGAATATCGACTATATTACCCCAATTTTTACCGCAAAAAGCCGGCTTTTATACATTGGTGGCATTCAGAGAAAAATTTAAATCACTTAACCATCAAAGAAGCTCTTAACCCTGAGAAGGTGAAAAAAAAAACTGTTTTGAAAAATAAAGCTAAATACAAATGCATCATTATGTGTTGGATTCCTTTCCTGATATATTATCGAGGTTTGTGGACTCGTATTGTCTAATTTTTCCAGAACGAGCGCGACAAGCTTGAAGATCAGGTAGACTTTCTTAAGGAGAAAGTGGGTTTCCTGGGTGGAAAAGCCGAGTCTTTAGAAGAAAAAATTGTAACCCTTGACAACCGTTCAAGGTCAATGGAACGTATGTTGTCAGCGATCATTTCACATTTCGATATTGGTGGCAACAGTGCTAACGACCACGACGCCAGCAACCCGTGACGTCATTATTTATTTGCTCTGTGTGAATCGAACTTTTATATCCATTTAGTTTATATTATTTGTGTATATGTCTGTTTTTTTGTTTTATTTTTTGTTAAGATGTTCTGATAACATGTATATGTATATTGACTTACTTGTTGAGTATCTGTAAAATATGTGTGATGACAATTTTATTCTCATTTTTTATAGAAATATATAACACATATATGTATCTATTGCTTTTATCCCAAACAGTCATTTATAATTACATAATTATCATAAACTTTATTTACAGACAACCTAAATTGCTGTAAAAAAGTAAAGATTGCTTTTCGATGAATTTTACAAAACAGAAATTCCAACAAGTTACAATGTAATTCGACAATGACACAACTGTACAACACTGTGACACAGGTACAACATTTCACCACAATCACCCCGGAGACCAAGCTAAGACTGTCGACCGAACACGTGAATATCGTACGTATCGTACAAGTAAAATTCATCAACCACGCGCGCTCTGTAAACATAAAAAACAAAGCGTATGTAATGTAGTATTTAGATGGAAATAAACAGATTTTGAGATATAAAGGTATTCATTCCTATTACAAAGATCACGTAATCCTAAAACTGCTTTTGAGTCGAGCAATTTACTTGTGCGCAGCAATCCTGTTGCAGATTTAGAATGTAAGTCATTAAACCAATATTCTTTCAAATATTTCAGCTTTGGTGCCACCCGCCGGACGACTTCTAGAGTATCATTAACAACTATATACATATATGCATATATGCAGTAACTTGATATAGTATTCAATCAATGTAAGCAATGTTATGTATGTTTTAAAATCTTCTTTTGGCAACATTTTCTGCCGGCGGCCATATACGAAATAATGTAGAACTCACTTCTTTAAGTTAGTGCTTTAGAATGTTTAATTCCTAGGGGAACGATTATTACGTGCAATTATTCAATTTCTGGGACCGATATTTTTAGCTTTTTGTATTTACAGGTCGGTCTTGCAGTCGATGACATCCAAGGTGTACAAGAAAATGCAGAACTTGAAGGTTTGGCAATGCAGGTAAGTGATGTGTTAACATAAGGTTACACATTCCACAGGCTAGTAATACTTCGAAAATAAAAAAACTGCTAAAAACTTCACCGATGCAAAGGTAAGGTAAGAAAATGATAAGGTTGATTCATCTTCTACTTTTTTACATCTGTATATACATTTTCCCGAATGTGACATGTATTTATTACAATGATTTGCCTGGTCCCCCCCCCCAAACCAATATTCTTTCAAATATTTCAGCTTTGGCGCCACCCGCCGGACGACTTCTAGAGTATTCAGGGAGGTAAATCATATGGCGTTAAAAATCGGATGTAACGCTAAAATCACAATCAGACTTCATTAACTATCTGTACAAATGAGATAAAAGCACTACAAGCTTTCAAGTAGAGAAAAATCCATTACCGCAAAAAATATTGTCAACTTTCATTGAATTATTATCACGCACTAGTTTATATAGTGTTCGAATTCAAAGTGACTAAATTACAAAAGGACTTAGGGCAAGACTTGACGAACCATTTTTTGTTTTAAAGCGGTGGTGCAATTCAAACAAAGAACATCAATGATGGCGATATTTCTTGCGCGTAAATAAATGATTAACAAAATAGTTCTTTTTTTCATGGTGTGGCGCAATAGAAAACCGACATGTCCTATACATTTTTAATACAAGTTTACATATGGTAAGGGCAGCACACCATGGCAGGAGAATTCAGGAGAGACATTACAAAAGTACTATACTATGCTAGATACTAGACACAGCTTTAGGCAGAATAAATGTTCAGTTGGCGCACATGGTTTAGATCAGGGGTCTCAAACTCAAACTGCTTTGAGGGCCAAACACAAACTTTTAAGTAAGTCGAGGGCCGCACTATCGAAACATTTCTTACAGTGTGACATGACAACAAACATATTGCGTGATTAAAAAGGAAATGTTTATTAATCCCATTATAGTATTAAAAAACAATATTGTAATATATAACACACAAACATACAGTGTAGCAAAGTGAAAGAGCCAACTCTGCTTTATTGCTTTATGTTGAAACAATGGCATACAGTGACACAACAATGAAAAAAATGACGCAACAATTGCAATTGCTGATTCTGAAGACTGACTATTTTGATCGTGCCATTTAAACGTTGCAAGTACCACTATCAGAGAATGATTATATCATGTAAACTCACTGGTTTTACATGGTATTCCACCCGAGTAAAACACATAACTTCTAAAAGTACCTTCGCGGGCCGCACAAAAACCCTTGGAGGGCCGCATGCGGCNACCTGAAATTGATAACGACCTAACAATAAATTTGTTCGTACTCTTAATTTCGCGGGCCGCACAAAAACCCTTGGAGGGCCGCGTGCGGCCCGCGGGCCGCGTGTTTGAGACCCCTGGTTTAGATCATGTAAATTATAATTGACACTGTTTGTTTAACCCAGTTGTTTGACATTAAAATGCGTCTAAAGAATCTGCGTTGGGTTGGATTTTAATAAAAATTCTAATATCTTGGCCTGGATTACGATATTGTGCTTTTCAACCCTCTTAAACTGCCAGAGAATATATTTTGAATTTAATGCACATGGGTAATTTTGAAAACGGTTTTCCACTAGCCACGTACTTCCTACAAATGCAAAAATAGTAATCAACACAAAAGAGACTTTGGCTTTAAACAAATTTATTTGTTCTCTTCTAATCCATTTTGTATAAACACCTGAAAATGAATCCTAAACAGGTAATTTACCGTGAGCAACGTTGGAAGAAAAAAAAAGATTTGATGATCAAAATATCAGATTGGGATTTACCCGAAAGTAACTTTCCCCCCCCCCCTTTGTTCTCTTCTAATCCATTTTG
>QLIY01001203.1:0-12061 GCA_003260075.1 Phallusia mammillata | reverse complement strand
TAGTTTTAGAATTATTTTTTTTTTCATACCAGCATCGAACATATTTTCCAGGGCATGCTCCAAGGCAGTTGTTTCAAACCTGTTTCGGGAGTCGTACGCAACTGAGACACTAAAAAGTGAACATATTTAATATGCAACTAAACGAATCAGATAACTTTACGTCTTACCCGCCATTGATGCTGGTTGCAAAACCATATCGATGGACTAATCTTTTACCAGATGTAACATTGACCAGCAACGCTGACAGCAACAACAATGCAACAAGTTTATTCATATTATTGTTTATTTCTGCAAGCAATGTCAAAAAGTTGTTGCATTGTGACAGTATCCTATGTTCGCCTATGTCCCCATTGTTTAAACATTGTTCTTATTTTACATTAAAACACACTCGATAGTACTTGCTTCTGTTTTATAGAGTTTTATCTAACCCAAACATGCAAGAATTTCATTTTATTTTGTTCTACAGCTTTACTGTTCCAATACTTCATACCATGCTTTACTGAACGAAGTGATGGCTTAACTTAACCTATACTCAAATACTGACTGCCAACCGTATGGCCCAGTTATCATAATTGTGCTTTTGTTTATACGACCAGGGCAGCAAACACTAAAACTTATCAGAAAGAGGATCTACTTTCCAACAAATACCCCATATACTTGCGGAAGTTAATACACAACCGGCCAAACAATAACAGTTACGAAATACTAAATAAACTATAGCACGAATGAAATGGTTAGTGCTACGATGTGGGTGTTGTTATATAATCATTGATCTACAAACAAGGAGTTGTGAGACGCAGCACCCTTAACAAAGTGTGACCGGCATGTCGAATGCGGCTGTCTAAGATATTTCTTCAAACTTGGCCTATACACCCTTGGAATTATAAAGCAAGTGTCGACAAAATGCTGCAAACACATACAGAGACAATTATATTCCATGTAACTTTTTATTGTGATTGTAAACTTTAACCGTGTTATTTATTTAATTTTGATTTATTATTTATATTTCAGTCACACAGCAAAACAAAAGCCACCAAAGACAAAAAATATTTCCTTGCTCTTTCAACATCCAGGCAGCTTTTGTTTGCATCGTTAATTATCCTCTGCTTCGCTTCAAATCTAAAAGATCGAAACATAAAACGTTAAAACCAAGTTATAAGTGGGTATGGTTGAGCAAACAACCATAAAAGATGCAATTGTGTTTTGGATTTTTGATCCCCCCCCCCCCCCCCCCCCCATACTTTATTCTATCTTTACTTAGCAACTAATAAAACGTTGCAAAACAAAACTGTGGCCTATGCTGATACTAACCATTAAGCATTTTCCCCATTTCTTCTTCCAACTGCAAAGTTTCTAACCTGTTCTTAACATTGTCGTAGAAAAGACTTTGACTGCAAAAAAGATGGCATTTTAATTCTCTTAAATGTTTTCTACGTCAACAATTTAGGGCCCAAAGGTCTTGCAGTAATGTTAAAAGTTCTACAAATGCAAAAGTAAGTACTTTTTACCCTCCATTGTTGCTGTGCAAACCTATATTGCTACATCGGCTTAATAGACGATAAATTTAATAACAGGACTCATGATATCAACAAAATCGCAAGTAATTTAACCATGTTTAACCACAAGTTTGAGTCACTAAACTTAAGGAACAATAGTACATTAATTGGGACACCACACTCCTAGTTTTTTTCAGATAACACTGTTTCATTTATTCTCTATGCGGAAAGCCAAATACAACAGATGAGCCTTTAGCGGAAACTGTTGCAGCTTCGTTAACACCGGTAACAAAACAATTATAATTTTTCGTGACCAATATGAACAAGCACTATAAAACGTAAAGTAAATGTTGGTTCGGTACATAATTAAGATACCCATTGGATTTCCACAAAACGTATTTGACCATCACATAAAATAGTTAAGGAAAACAAATTATGTTTCTTACTCTGCATCATTGGTTTCCAAACTTAAAAACTGGGCACAGACTGATGACACACGCATCAACATGACTGATGATATCAGCAAAATCGCAAGTAATTTAGCCATGTCTTATCTTAAGGTCAGCTTTGCAACTTAACAAAGAATAGCAAAGTTAGGAAACCATATCCATCACAGGTTTAGATTTCTAATTGCCAATAAAAATCTAAAACTTTGTCTAAAGCTTTTAGGCTTATTGTCAGCCAGATCAGTTACCAAAATTTATTTTTTGTTATGAATCAAAGTTTGTGTCATAATAAATCGTAACATGTATATTTAAACGCCAGCTTTGTCCACGCTGTTGGAAAGCAAATATATGCAACAACAGCTAACACCAACTTAGGACACAAATGTGCATTTTATTACACGTTCAATATCAGATAAATAGCAACTACGAATAAATAGCAACCTACGAGGCACCAGACAGAGGTCCCTAAACGCAAGTTTGACTTTACTGAAAAAAACATTGCAAGCTAATTCCTTTCAATTACTTGAAATTTTTTAGCAATTTCCACACAAAAAACGATGACCCCCCCCCCCCCCCCCCCCCCCCCCCCCCCCCCCCCCCCCCCGTGGAAACGGGAGCAGACTAGACTTACTGCTATAGTATCCTTTTTTCTGAAAATAAAATGTGCGCTTCCTACTAGGCAAAAAGAGTGCGCTACCTACTAGGCACATTGTGAGAAGGCGTTCTACAAAGTTCTAAGTCTGCCCTTACAAATATTTTAAGGCATTTTGTTCTAATGGACAAAGGGAAATGTTAATTCTATCTAATGGACAAAGCATTTCAACAGTTGCAATAATAAAAGTGCACCCCCCCCCCCCCCCCCCCCCCCCCCCCCCCCCCCCCCCCCCCCCCCCCCCCCCCCCCCCCCCCCCAGATTTTTGATTTCAATGGTAGAGCCATTAACACCATACCTCACCATACCTAGGTGGCGTAAAGAGTTAAATTATTAATTTAGCAACTTTAAAGAGAGCAGGGTTGGAAAGCAAGTTTTAAAGTTAGTTTCGTTTAAATTTTAATGATAATACCTTACCTCAAACCTAAAAGCCCTTACCGTGAGCATGTTTGAAGACATGCCGCTTTAAAGTATTTGTGCTCTATGTGCCACTTATCGAAATTTAGCTAAATGTGGGTCTGCCGTGGTGTTAGTAGATTTTCAAACGTTACATAACTTTTGACAACTTTAAACAAACTTGTCTAGTAAAGGTAAAAAGAGATTGAAATTGTTTACGGTTCAACGTCGCCATCCTACAAATTAATGCAAAACCATTAGGATGTCAATCCACTTTAATCACCGCGCCAAGTAGGCCTTTGTGTTAAACTTACTGTGGTGTAATAACAAGCTTTAGTATAGAAATGCTCATTGACAAGTTTATTGAGAACAAACCAAAATGCATTAAGATTTTGTGAAACTGTGTTTTTATAACTTAAATTGGGTGTTTAAGGTGTACGTGCAACCTAGCAAACAGCCAAAATCTTAACATACATATGTATAACGTCCAAACACTCAAGTATAGCAGGAGGTTGATAATTCAGAACGAGGTTATTAAAAAACAAAAATTGGCTTTAATACCCACGGTCTTAAAAATTGCTTGATCTGGTGTTATTCAACCATTGTGCCGCGACACACTTTATGCAGCCATTATTTTGAAGATTTTGTTATACATTGTGTATTTTTCCTGCAAAGTTCGCCACAAACAGAAGTGTAGTTTCTTAATGGGGCGCAACTCAAGAAATGTTGGAATACACTTACTTGATCAATATCAAAAACATCAGTTTTGTTTCAATGTTTGTATTCTATGTTTTGCGTTGTTTATTCACGAAGGTTTTTTTGCAACAAAAAGTTACTAAGGTTTAGATTATTTTAAGTTGCCTATTGATTCGGAATGAAACTGGTGATGTTTCTGATGCATTTACTGCTAGTCAGCATTACAACAAGTTTTGCCACAGTTGAGCCTCTAACTTCAGTTCCCCCCCCCCCCCCCCCCCCCCCCCCCCCCCCCCCCCCCCCCCCCCCCCCCCCCCCCCCCCCCGGTGAGTAGAAACGCTTTTTTTTCAATCGTCATCCTGTTATGATACTTTTTTAGATTCATGGTTAATGTTTGATCAAACACCATGTAACATTGAGTATATTTGACCAATTTTTTACCATCTGGGTCCCCCCCCCCAACAAACAGATCTGAAAGGAATGCAGAAGATTGCAAAACAAGTTTCTTGAAAAATGTGGTCAGATGAGAAATACAAAATAATACCTCTCCGAATATTTCAAAATTGAATTTAACAGGCTTTTGAAGTGCATATAGATTAACATTAAAGAATTACAAGAAGTTGCTTTCAGTAAACATGTAACCTATTGTACTCTTCGGTATGTTTTGTTTTCCACACATGCTCCACTCATTCCTCATCTGTTACTGTATGTATTTGTATTTATCGTATTTCAACTTTGATAAGGATATATATTGTTTAACTCTGGTTGCCAAATGATTGTTTCTATGAACGAGTTGTAGAGTGACGTAACCAGTGTTGTGAGCGGTTTCGAAATTTGAACTCAAAGTTAACCGGAACCAAAAAGTACAGGACTAAAACCGAGCCCGAACTACATTTGTTTAAAACAGAGCCCGAATTATAGTTGGTGAAACTTCGGCCTAAATGAAATGCTCTACCGAGAAACCATAGTACGCCAGGCCCATTGAAGGCATCATACCGAATCAGCCGGTGACCAGTCATTGCCACATGGCAAGATAGCCTGCGGTGGGTCTTGAACCCACGCCAGGAGTTTTGCCGTGAGTCGCGCTTTACCAACTGAGCTACACAGGTTCAGCCGTGAGCCCGTCACATATCGAATTACAAGCAACGTTCCTATGTTGGAGATGTCAGCTTCGTAGTAGGGGATCGCCACATTGTCCATTAATCAGTTAATATGAACAAAATTTCGTTACTGGGATAAGCCATGAAGCGTTCATGCACTAGCGATCACGGCATGAAACCGTTTTACCGAATCAGCTGGTCACCAAGCATTCCCATATGGCAAGGCGTAGGATAGAAAATTCTAGCCTGCAATTGCCTTTGAACATCTTAAAAGGTGGAAGGAAGTTTTGATTGCCTTTTTGTCACTTCCTAAAAAACCCATTGGAGAGTATAATTGTCTTCATGTGCTGTTTTATTGACTTTTCTCTAGGACGTAGAAGTTCAAGATATATTGGTTGAAATCACAAACGGTTTGAATTGCTTTTTTAATTTGCTGCCTATTCAAAAAATGGTGATATATTTTGAAGAAACTGGTTGGACAAGTGGAAGTTGGCTTAATGTGTAAAATTCAAGTTAAGTCATTAAAATTGCACAATCTGTGTTCATTAACAGTTTGGTTTGGGCTTGTAGTAACAGCTTTATATATTTCACAAGCTGACTCTTTTCTTAAGCTTTAAAAAGCAAAAAAATGTCCAGGTTTATTGCATTTGTGCTGATGTCGATGCTGTTGATGAACTTGTCAACAATCTATGGAAGACCACCTGGCCAGCTCACCAGCGTCAACGGAGGGTAAGAAGTTTACATCGAACGTTGTGCAAGATACTTTTACGATACTTGCAATTAGCAAAACATTGTGTCTGAACTAGTGTTTTAAATAAGGTTATTCCTTCAAAAGTGCGGTCTTAGCAGTCTGTGTCGTCCGTAATTTGGGTTCATGACAAAAGTTATGCATGGAACTTTACATTTTACAAAGCGTACTATTGTACTGAAGTATACAAACAAGTTCAAAATGACGTTTATGCATTAGATTTAATTAGTTAGCACGGTTTTGTTTGAAGAAAGCAGCAAAATCTTTCTCGGCAAATCGAATATGCGTCACGCATATGTTGAAACACGCAGTAAAAGGTACAAATTGAACTTGCAAATGCCTTAAAAAAACACATGTCGTAAATGATGTTGACGTGGCCAAAACAGGGATGGAAACAAAACCCTTCCTTGTCTTTTTAAAGCAACAAAGATGTATAGGTTTTTTTCAGTGACTTTTTTTCGCATGTGGCATAAAAAATTGTATAAAAACACAAATCATTTTTTTGGTTTGATAGTCTTCATTTTTATACTTGCACAAAACATTACATCATATTTAGCAACCGTTATATTATTGCAATACTAACCACTTCCACCGCGTTGGGTCTCAACAGTTTCCGTATTAGGATTTTCATAGCAGATGTTACTGAAATAATCCCAGAAATTGGTCGGAATTCCTTTTTCATAATGCTTTATTATTTTTATGCTGTTATCAGTTGCAGTTTGACTTGGCTCCAGCAAATAATTAACAAATATAACTTTTCTGCTGAATCTACACTCTGTCATGGCCAAACATATCAGATTTTCTTGACTTATCTTGCTTTGCAGTAAAGACAGGCGGCAGTGGTTCGTTATTCGATCATCAAGATCTTCTATATAATTCTAAAACATTAGTCAAAAGACATGCTTTCCAAACCACACAGAGACAAATATTCATTACATCGCTTGATTCTAATGAAACGAAATTTGTTTCTACTTAAACTTGGCTTTTTTTCACAACATTCACACAGTTATTCTTAAGACGGAGTTTCTCGATCTTTGAGAGGGCCAACTTTAACTTAATTTCGATGATTTTTGCTGGTTTTGTAAAGTTAAATGTTAATATGTTTTAGCACTGGAAACGTTAAGCACGACAATATGAAGAACATGTCTGATACTTTAAAGCTTGAAGAAGCAAGGGAAAAAAACTTTCGTGGTGAGTATACTTGACAAATCTAGAATATAATCTAAATGTTTCGTCGACAATTAAGCTTACCAATTTTTGTACGTTTGTAAGTGCTTACCTACTGTATTAATTTTAAGCAGCATTTTTAAATTCAATAGCTTGAATCTTTTTTTTAGATCACCTCCTCAGAGGATAAAAGCTCCTCCTATAGTTTGTTGAAGAAAACGAAATCGTTGATTATGTTAACGCATATAGTTTGTTTTGATATGCAACAGCAAAATTATCGGTTCAGCAAATAAAAGATTAATGAAACAATGTTGCAATGTGTGTTAAATTTGGCCGAATTCATTCCCATTTGTTTGTTTGTTTGTTTTTTGGTCGGTATAGTCGCTAATTTAGGTTCAAAATGGAATTAAACAAACCAATCATATATTTTAATTATATTATATTTCGCCAAAAACCTGCTGAGCAATTTTAAAAATCGGCTTTTATAGTGCATTTTATAGGCATTTCTGCAACTTTAGACAGTCGGGTACTTGGGCATGTGCTAGGGACGGCACTATAGTGTTATTCAAAGGAGCTAAACTTAAGGGGATAATAAGGAAGCAAATGCGTCTGACATAAAATCACCTTACACGAAGTTGTAACAATCGAAATATTTATTTCGTCGATACCTGTATTCTTTATCATCAATTACTGAAAACGTTTGACTCAGTGATAGTGGACATTAACATGCCTACTATTAGAGGGACAGATCCTGTGAAAAGTACTTTTACTTACTTAAACTTAAGGTGTAGCTCATATCTTTGAGTACTACCACCTGCATTACTTTAATTCAAAATTTGTTCGAAAGTTAAGGTGGTTAACCCTTTAACTGCTGAATTTGTTTTGACAAAAATCAATGTTTGGACATGCTCTTGCTCTTCATGGTTTGAATGTTGTTTTAATATGAATTTTATGCCTACAAAAGCTGAAACTGTAATTCTTATCAAACGAGTTTAGGTCAGTTAATTCTTAGAAAGACTCGCTTTAACAACTAGACACGAGTCCAAAGCAAAATATCTTGGTTAAACTTGTTGTCCGAGTTAACCCTTTACCCTTACTTTGAATCCGCCGAAAAAGTTTGGGTTCTGGGTTCGTACTTGAAGTTGAAACGGAATTATTTAAACAACTTATAGCATAAATTATTCAAACATGTATTTAAATATATTGACGTGGCACAGTCAGGGTGTACATTTTTTCCATACTGGCTTCCCAACTTGCTGCCACACCATTGAAAAGCTGACGTTTAAGTAATTCATAGAAAAATATAGGGCAGATAAGTTATCAAAGTTTTTATATTGATTTTGCGTGAGTGGCATTATGAAGTATATTCGTGAAACATGAAAGTCTGGATACATGCTATTTCAATACCCACTAGTAAATGAATTTTTTGTAACCTATTCGGACATTTTAAAATATATCCTGCTAAAACAATGTCAACGTGTCGCTATATTGTCTATCACCAAACGAAAAAAAACTCAACTAATACTCAAAGGTCGACATGTCAGTATAGCCTATACTTAAAATGATCTACATTTGTCTATGTTAGATTCTTGTTACATTTTAATCTAATATAATACTTTTGAAGTAAACGACAAAACAATCTCACAAAACCGTTTTGTTTGTCTATTTATTGCTATAATTTTAACAGTGCGAAATAATAGCAAATTTATTATTTCTTTCAGACAAACACTGAGGTTTTCATCTTTCTAATCTTAGACTCTTTCATGTAGTTCTGAAAAAAAAAATCGTGTTAATTGTACTGTGCATTTGTAGCCAGGGTAAAGAATACAAATTGTCCTCGTATTTGACAAAGTCACATATGGGTCAAGGAAAAATGTAACTGAAAAATATACTTTTAGGATTTACCCCCCCCCCGTGTTAATTGTACTGTGCATTTGTAGCCAGGGTAAAGAATACAAATTGCCCTCGTATTTGACAAAGTCACATATGGGTCAAGGAAAAATTTAACTGAAAAATATACTTTTAGGATTTTTTTGTTTAATTTTTTTAATACCAGCATCGAACATATCTTCCAGGACATGCTCCAAGGCAGTTGCTTCGAACCTGTTTTGGGCGTCGTAGCCAATTGAGATACTAAGATAAAAAAGTAAACATTTTTCAAACGCAACTAAACGATTCGGGAAAACTTTCAGCTTTTTGGTCTTACCCGCCATTGATGCTGGTTGCAAGACCATATCGATGAACTAATCTTTTTCCCCCCCCCCAGGTTAAGAACCACTGCACTAGGGCCACTGTAGTAAATATACATTTTGTAACCAACGGGCATAAAAATATATCTGCTAAACCAATATCAATATGTCGCTATGTTGTCTATTACCAAGCGAAATAAACTCAACTGATAATCAACAGTCCACATGTCAGTATAGCCTATACCTCAAACGAGCTATATTTGTCTGTATTAGATTTTTGTTCCATTTTGATCTAATATGATACTTTTGAAGCAAAGTAAGCAACAAAACAATCACACAAAACTGTTCTGTTTGTCTGTTTATTACTGTCATTCAAACAGTGTGAAATAATAGCAATTTTTTTATTTCTTTAAAACAAACACTGAGGTCAACTTTTTATTCTTAGACTCTTTCATGTAGTTCTGAAAAACAAAAATAATTGGTTAATTGTAGCCTTATGTACATTTGTATTCAAGGTAATGAATACAAACAGTTTCCGTATTTCACACAGGCACATATAGGTCATGGAACAATTTAACTGAAAAATATAGTTTTAGAATTATTTTTTTTTTCATACCAGCATCGAACATATTTTCCAGGGCATGCTCCAAGGCAGTTGTTTCAAACCTGTTTCGGGAGTCGTACGCAACTGAGACACTAAAAAGTGAACATATTTAATATGCACCCCCCCCCCCCCCCCCCCCCCCCCCCCCCCCCCCCCCCCCCCCCCCCCCCCCCCCCCCCCCCCCCCCCCCGAATCAGATAACTTTACGTCTTACCCGCCATTGATGCTGGTTGCAAAACCATATCGATGGACTAATCTTTTACCAGATGTAACATTGACCAGCAACGCTGACAGCAACAACAATGCAACAAGTTTATTCATATTATTGTTTATTTCTGCAAGCAATGTCAAAAAGTTGTTGCATTGTGACAGTATCCTATGTTCGCCTATGTCCCCATTGTTTAAACATTGTTCTTATTTTACACCCCCCCCCCATTGTCACAGTATCCTGTACGCCCATGTCCCCATTTTTTAAACATTGTTCTTATTTTACATTAAAACCCATTCGATAGTACTTGCTTCTGTTTTATTGATTATTATTTAGACATCTAACCCAAAACATCCAAAAATTTCATTTTATTTTGTTCTACAGCTTTACTGTTCCAATACTTCGTACCAATGCTTACTGAACGAAGTGATGCCCCCCCCCCCTCGATAGTACTTGCTTCTGTTTTATAGAGTTTTATCTAACCCAAACATGCAAGAATTTCATTTTATTTTGTTCTACAGCTTTACTGTTCCAATACTTCATACCATGCTTTACTGAACGAAGTGATGGCTTACCCCCCCCCCCCCCCCCAGAAATAGGATCTACTTTCCAACAAATAACCCATAGGCTCGCGGAAGTTAATACCCAACAGGCGAAACAATAACAGTTAAGAAATGTACCAAGCGAATTATACCACGAATGAAATGGTGGTTTATGCTACAACGCGTAAATGTGGGTGTTGTCAAAAGGATCATTGATTTACAACAGGTCAACAGGGAGTTTTGAGACGCAGCAACCTACACAGTGGATCCGGTATGTTAGGAGATTTCTTCAAGGCTGGCCTAGACAACCTTGAAATTATAAAACAAATGTCAACAAACTTGCTGCAAACTCATACAAAGACAACTCTTCCATGTAACTTTTTATTGTGATTGTGAACTTGAGTCTCAAATCGAAATCATTTGTTATAATCAACCAACATGTTTATTTGTCTGTAACAATCAACCAACCCCCCCCCCAAAGAGGATCTACTTTCCAACAAATACCCCATATACTTGCGGAAGTTAGTACCCAACCGGCCAAACAATAACAGTTACGAAATGTACCAAGCGAATTATACCACGAATGAAATGGTGGTTAAGCTACAACGCGTCCCCCCCCCCCACACATTTTTTATTGGCGGAGCTGATAAATGATGTTAATATGTCTGAAATTTTCTTATCCAGCAGAGACTTGGAAACTAACCTTTGCTTATCTGTTTAAGTGTACAGAAACGTAAAGACCATTTCTGTGACTTTTTCGCATGTGGCATAAAAATGTATATACAGACAAAAGATTTTTCCTTTATTAGGGAGAGTTTTCTGCGGAATGATTATAAAAAATAGAAGCAGCATACCCCCCCCCCCCCCCCCCCCCCCCCCCCCCCCCCCCACAACACGATATTAGTACTAAATCATAGCCGCCGTTATATTATTCTGCAATAAAGCAGATTTTACTGAGAAATTTCCAGGAATGCGTTGGAGTCCATTTGGAACTTTTGCAGTAAAAAAACATTGCAGATAACACCGCAGCCTACCAGTTAGGGCCTTCGATTTATTATGAATTTATTGCATTAGTCGAAAGCATGCTCTACCAAGAAACCATAGTACACCAGGCTCATTGAAGGCATATCATACCGAATCAGCCGCTGACCAGGCATTCCCACATGACAAAATAACCTGCGGTGGGTCTTGAACCCACGCCGACAGCTTTGCCGTGAGTCGGGCTTTACCAACTGAGCTACCAGGTTCAGCCGTGAGCCCGTCACATATCGAATCACAAGCCACGTTCCTATGTTGAAGATGTCAGCTTCGTATAGTAGGGAATCGCCACATTGAAATTTATAACTGGAATCAGCCCAGAGTTGCAAGCGGGCCCGAAATCTAAGCTCGAAGCCGGCCCGAACCATCCCCCCCCCCACAAAGACAACTCTTCCATGTAACTTTTTATTGTGATTGTGAACTTGAACTTGATTTGTCTGTTACAATCAACCAGCACACATTTTTTATTGGCGGAGCTGATAAATGATGTTAATATGTCTGAAATTTTCTTATCCAGCAGAGACTTGGAAACTAACCTTTGCTTATCTGTTTAAGTGTACAGAAACGTAAAGACCATTTCTGTGACTTTTTCGCATGTGGCATAAAAATGTATATACAGACAAAAGATTTTTCCTTTATTAGGGAGAGTTTTCTGCGGAATGATTATAAAAAATAGAAGCAGCATATTGTACCGCTATTTAAAAGTCTTAATTTTTATACTTAACACAACACGATATTAGTACTAAATCATAGCCGCCGTTATATTATTCTGCTATGAA
>QLIY01001202.1:0-47896 GCA_003260075.1 Phallusia mammillata | reverse complement strand
TGTAAGATTGGCCCACAGGGCAAAACTAGCATTTTTGTTTGTTAGTTATATCAACTACAGCAGTAACAACAATAACTACACAATCTACAGAGCCTACTGTACAAACTACAGAAGCAACCACGACGCTATCGACAAAAAGGACAACAAGGGGGGGGGGGGGGGGGGGGGGGGGGGGGGGGGGGGGGGGGGGGGGGGGGGGGGGGGGGGGGGGGGGGGGGGGGGGGGGGGGGGGGGGGGGGCAAATTTACCGGAAATAACAGCCACGATTCAAGAGTGGGACAGAAACACGACAGCAGTACTTGTGACAACAAAAATATCAAAAAAAGAAAAAAACATTAATGTGGGACTTATTTTGGTAAGTAACAAACTTAGTTTTCATTTTTTCTGTAAGTTTAAAATATTAAAATTAAGTGTAACAAAACAATAATAATAAAAATTTTTTTAGAAAAACATAAATGTCCCAATACATAATATACCAATTTGATTGGTACTTTTTATGACTTAATTTATCTACAGATATAATTAAAAATTATTTTTATTCTCAGGGAATAACCATACCCTTAATCGCATTATATGTAATCGGGGTGATTGCCTTATTCTGTGTGATAAAACGGCGAATAAAGTCAACGGGCGACTCGGTTGAGAAGCTTGGCGTAAATCATGACGACACCATGACGTCAGCAACCTACGTCAACGCAACTGACCATTACGATGGTCACGTCTACGACGAAACTGTGTACGGCCGCGAAATGGTAGAAAACTCAATTTATCATGTCGATACGAGCTTGGAAAAGGAAGTTGTTCCTAATCAACTTTACAACCACGTGACATTAACGTCACATCCGTACACGTTTGGTGACGACGCCACTGGTTCCGTATATAACATGCCAGACTAAATGTGGTACCTTGAGTGGATTGCTGTTTGTGGTGTATACACTGTAAGTTTAAGGTGCTTTTCGTTTAAATGCAAAGTTGTCGCAAAAGATAACGTGCCACCAAAGGATACACGTGAAAAAAAGTTATTCTGTGTTCAGGTGTTACATCGCAACAGGTTGAATAATATACTTTATAAAGCCGATAAAGGTAAAATTGGGTTTATTTAGGCAAGCTTTGATTAGTTTAAGGCACCGTTTTTTTCTAAATAGTCCGTTTGTCGACTTCCATAGTTAAAGATTCATTAACATCATAATTTCGCATACTTGAAAAAATTTTGCAGACATTAAATTATCCCCAACGCATGCAAAGTACCCCTTAGTGAAAATTGGGGGGGGGGCTCTAAATAGTCCGTTTGTCGACTTCCATAGTTAAAGATTCATTAACGTCATAATTTCGCATACTTGAAAAAAATTTGCTGACATTAAATTATCCCCAACGCATGCAAAGTACCCCTTAGTGAAAATTTACTTTCGGTAGGAACCTCTGATTAATTATAGACAGTTAAAATTATACATGCAATATTGGTATGAATGATAGAATCTCTACTTTGTATTGTTTTTGTGCTGGTGCTTTGTACGTGTGCAAATTGCTCGTTTTATGTGTTTTATATAATGTAGCTAATATTTTTTGATGTTCTTCTTGATGGTTTTCTTTACGTTGAACTATTACATTCCTGTAGTTGTGAATGTGTGTGAAACAGCTTAACATATTATGCACCAAGATAATGCAAAAGTTTTACCTATACCCCGAAAACACTTTCACATCGGTGGGACAAGCACGCGATGAAATCTTGAGCAGTGTCATGCTATGATGAGCACAATAACACGCAATTACTCAGTATTACAAGCGCGTATGCTATGACGTGTTTGACAGACCCTATATCAACAGGATCATTTTTCCGACATTCGCTTCACTTCATGTCAAAGCTAGAAAGACCGTTTAAATCCGACATGGCAATTTGAAAGCTTGAGGACCAAAAACCAAACGATCCAATTTGGTTGTTTAAACATGACATGGAAATTAGGAACGCAATATCAATTTTTGTAATGCGCATGACTTGCTTCTTGCAAAAGACTCAAACGAAATCTTTCTAGCTTGTGTTTCTAGCTTCCTCTGAATTCAACACTTCATATACTCATCTGTTTTCAGTTAGTGATTGGAATTTATTGGCAGCTTACGGTACAACCCAGTCAGAAATTATTTCCGATATATCATGGGGCCTCACTAGGTATTTTTAAATTTGTTCGATTTATGTAAGGCATACGTTAGATGAACGATTGACAAAATGGGGGGGGGGGTAAGATAATGCAAAAGTTTTACCTATACCCCGAAAACACTTTCCAAAAAAAGAAGTGTATTTCTCAAGTCAGTTTGTTGTATTTTGATGATAACATACCTGTCCGGCAGACACATCGGTGGGACAAGCACGCGATGAAATCTTGAGCAGTGTCATGCTATGATGAGCACAATAACACGCAATTACTCAGTATTACAAGCGCGTATGCTATGACGTGTTTGACAGACCCTATATCAACAGGATCATTTTTCCGACATTCGCTTTACTTCATGTCAAAGCTAGAAAGACCGTTTAAATCCGATATGGCAATTTGAAAGTTTGAGGACCAAAATGTATACCAAACGATCCAATTTGGTTGTTTAAACATGATATGGAAATTAGGAACGCAATATGAATTTTTGTAATGCGCATGACTTGCTTCTTGCAAAAGACTCAAACGAAGGGGGGGGGGCACTTCATGTCAAAGCTAGAAAGACCGTTTAAATCCGACATGGCAATTTGAAAGCTTGAGGACCAAAAACCAAACGATCCAATTTGGTTGTTTAAACATGACATGGAAATTAGGAACGCAATATCAATTTTTGTAATGCGCATGACTTGCTTCTTGCAAAAGACTCAAACGAAATCTTTCTAGCTTGTGTTTCTAGCTTCCTCTGAATTCAACACTTCATATACTCATCTGTTTTGAGTTAGTGATTGGAATTTATTGGCAGCATACGGTACAAGGCTTTCTATGTACAAACGGCACAATCTAATTTTCCAAACAAAGAGTAAATATAGGCAATCGTGATCAATCAGTCAGGTCACCCGAGTAAATTGCTTTTAAAGACAATTTGTTTACATTTTTGTTTGACCATAATTTTCCTCGTCCTCGTATACAGGATTTTCTGCCCCTGGTGTTTTGGTGTCATTGATGGCTTTGGCAATCTCTATCGCCTCGCGTGGCTCGTCAATATTGGCGTATCGTTGTCCACGATGTTGCTTGAGGTATGGTCCCCAGTCAGAGGATGGTGAGGCAGCCTAGAAAAACAGACCAATTATTATTATTGGTTTCCAAATTTTTCAATGAATCTTTAACTTAAGGAGGTAAAAACTTGTCGCAACGTTTTTTGTAATACAATTGCAATATAACAACTGCTTTTTTTTTGTCTACTTGGTGTGCAAAACAGTATTGCTTGATTTTTATTTCTGATTTAACAACAACTGAAGAGAAAAAAATGAATCAAAGTATCTTTCTTAGTTAAAAATTTTATAATAAAAATAACTTGTTATGTATACTATTTATTCAATGAATACTGGTTATTTGAGAGTTTTAATGGAACGTGATATTTCAATACGTAAATACGTGCATTTCGATCTTTAAAACATAAAGTATTCAATTTGTTTGCATTTCCGATGAACTTACTTTAAAGATGTTTCCTTTCTTCTGAATAATTGCAATGATTGCAAACAAAGGAATAAACACAATTCCAAACGCAATGATAAGCCAACCAATAGCGTTTGCCCATTCCGGGTACGATTCACCAGACCCATATGCTTTGCCTTTGAAGGTCACCAACGACCAAACCAGAATAGCCTGAGAACACAAAAAACATTTGTTAAAACATTTCCAACTATCATAAACAGACACATGAATTGTCTCCCAAAGTAAAAATTAAAAAAATAAGGATTGGAACATACCGTTAGAAGCAGAGGTGAAATGAAAAACCAGCAAGCTCTCCAGAAGATCCAGAAAGCCCAGTGCTTTTTGCCAATCATCATCTCAATATCTTCAATAAAACGGTTTCCCCCGTAGATGTAACAAACACCAAACAGTTCCATTACAGCCACAATGAGAAGTCCCCAACCAGCCGCATAATGATCAATCAAATCAACCCAATAGATTCCAGTCTACAAAATGAATCATGAAAAAGATATCAACTTAAACATTTACGCATTTTTCCATAAAGATATTAATAATTTCCTGCAATTTGTTTATAATGAACAAAATTGATGTCGATAAATCTACAAAACGTTATTGTTTTGACATTTTTGATTTTAATCGAAAATTAACTGAGAGTGATTATATTAAACAGCATCAGACCCTATAACAGACAGCATAGCTATTGGCGATCACTGTTTATTTATGATTCTATTTAAAACGAACTGAAGTGCCATTTAGCTTTAGGTGAAATATATATATATAAGTTATATTCCATGTAAATTCATTGACTGATTCTGTTACGAAAATATTTGAAATTCTCAGTTAGTCGTTGCTAATTATATTGAGCTAAATAAATTTAGTTAGATTGGTCGATTACTTTCATCACACAGAGAAACAAAATACACTACCAACAAGCAATTTTTTGGGGGGTTGTGCCCTAAAATATAGGTAAAAATCAAAATCAATCATTGTTTTACGACTTTGGAAAATAGATTATTGAGTTGTCATAAAATAAATCTGTACTTACATTTGTGACACAAACCAAGCCCAACAGGAACATGACGACAGACAACACCAGCATAAGTTGCCATCTTCGGGATCGCAGTTGCCTTGGATACGCATCAATAATAGCAGTGCTTACTGTTTCCAGGATAGTAAACTGACTGTCCAGTCCCAGGGTGAAAAGCATGAGGAAGAAGAGAATCGCCCAAAGAGGTGATACTGGAAGTTGCGCAATCGCCTCCGGGTAAGCCACAAAAGCAAGACCGAAACCTGATACCAAATGCAGGATAGTTTGAGGTAATTGTAAACCATTTTTTGCTCCATTTACATAATCAAAATGCCTTTGTGAAATAATAATGTAGACAAAAATAATAATACTTTCCCACCATATAGAAAGTATTATGCTTATCAAACTCAACCTAAAGTTTGATTAAGTGGTAAGTTAACCATTTACATTTTACAGCAACTAAAAAGAGAAAAAAATTGAAAAAAAGTTTTCAGAAAGATGTTTTATATCTTTTTTTATATTTTTCTGTTGCAAACTGCCTACCTGAATCAACGACGTCTGGAACTGGTTTGCCTAAAACATGAGCCATGTGACCGACCACCGTAGGGGGGGGGGGTTTTCAGAAAGATGTTTTATATCTTTTTTTTTATTTTACTGTTACAAACTGCCTACCTGAATCAACGACCTCTGGAACTGGTTTGCCTAAAACATGAGCCATGTGACCGACCACCGTAAAAATGGCAAACCCGGCAAAAAGCGAAGTAGCGCAATTTACTGAGCAAACTAGCACGGCGTCGTAAAAGCAGTTGTTGTTGAACTTGTTGTAAGATGAAAGAGCGATCAAACCTCCCCAAGCTGCGCTCAGTGAAAAGAAAATCTGAGTTGCAGCAGCTTTCCAGACCTGAAAGAGAATTTTACTATTCGTTAAGAATTAAAACGTTGGTTGCATGTAGTGTTGGGGTTTCAATTTTTTGTCAGCCTGTTCTATCACAAAAGTCACATTTTTCAGCCGGTACTGTTGCAAAAAGTCTATTGACAGTAACCAGTAATTCTAACCGGTTCGCTGATCTCATAAAGTTCCGTGAGACGGTTCTATACAATCGGTGCGAACCGGCTGAATTCCACCACTGATATGTTTGTTAGTTGTACACTGTGGATACGTACACCTCTAAACTACATTTTTTATCAGCGTTTTGGCACTTAGTTTAAGCCGGTTTTCTTTTTGTTGACACCCTGTGTAGAGTTATGATAACGATTGCTTTGGGTAGAGTGCCATATAACCCTTATGAAAAGGCCCCGACTGACACGTCAAAACGTTGGATGCGTCATATATAATTGTGTTTTGAGCAAACAAGAATGTTTATGGATACGTACATTTGCGTCCTTCAGACGTTCCAGATCAGAGTTGACTCCGATGTAATATTGCACTCCGTCATATGCGCCCTCAAGTGTCGCCCCACGGATTAAAAGAATAAGCAGAACCAGGTAAGGAAAGAGAGCAGTGAAATATACGACCTTGAGAGGAAAGGTTTGATTGAGCGCCTCAATGTTAAGGTAACAGAAAATATGAAAATCACACTGTAGAATAGATGCAAACTTCTATAATATATTGTACAAATAATTGATCTGTCGCCTGTGGCAAACACTTAGAGACAAAAAGACTCAATTAATTCTCAGTTTATACTTGTAAAACGCTACAGTTGCATGTACATTATTATTCGTTATAATACTATAAATGTATCTTAAGCTGTACATCATTTGCTAATAATTAAAAGTGATGTTCGATTGAATTTGTACCTTTCCGGATGATTTGACTCCTTTAATCAAACTGTAGAAAACCACAATCCATGCGACAAGAAGAGACAGGGCAAGATGCGAGTTAACATTTCCAGTGTACTCGGTATCGATTCCTGGTGCTTTGTTCAATGCATAGAAGCTGCGGGGCAAAAATGATGCTTGGTTTCAGTTCATTATAGGCAAAATCACATTTAAACGAGAGTAATAGTTTAAAGGTTGTTCCTAAATAAGACTAAGTTTGTTGAACCAATGTCAAAGAGAACTTAGTGTCACATATTATTTTTCTACTGGTAATATATTTTTGCTGACATAATTTAGCATTTCTTCGGTACAAAAGGCGAAAAGAAAAGAGACAGTATTCAGAAAGCAAGTTCTGAATCACATAACAGATCGTGCAAACTTTGAAATTCGTATTTTTTGCCAAAATGATAGAAGCACTAAAACTGACATTAGCTTTATCGCCGAACACTTACTTCCAATATTCTTCCGAAGGACTGGTTTGTCTGCGTCCAATAAACTTTTCACATCCGTACTCACTTCCATTCCTACTTGTGATTACAAAGAAACTCTCAGCATCGACTTGCAATACTGTGAATACGAAGGGTTTAGAACTAAATTTTTATACAACATTTCTGACAGAGATTTAGAGAATGGGCAACGATGGTTGAGAATCGAAAGGTTTGTTATCAAAGACCCGGATCTTTTAACGTTAACTAAGCAACAAACAGACTGCATTAACCAATGTTTACTAAGGTATAAATAAAAAGGTGCAAATGTGCCATTATGTGTTCTTCACAACTTGGTCAAAATTTACTTAGCATTCTAATATATTGGTGCTTACCGTCCATGAAATCCATTGAACCTCCAATAAACGAGTTGTTGGAAAAATTAACAAACTGAAGTTCATCTGGAGTCAGAGCTACGCCAGTAAGATTAATGTTGCAAACGGGAACTGGAAAATAAAACATCGGAATCTTACAAACTTTAAAAATATATTTTCTTGTACGTGGCCAGAAGAAAGATAAGTTTAACATATAACATAGTTTTTGTGCAAAGAACAACATAATGAAAACACTGTTAGTTAGATTCTGAAGTCAATCTTAAACTGGGTGACATAGCGTAACGGTGTGGTAATGTTACCCAGAAAGAATTGTTACGCAAAATTGAAAATGATAGGCACGATTGCTACAGGAGCTAAGCAAATAGGCTTAACTAAACTTAATTTGTAAAAAGTGAACAACTTAATCAACTAATTTAAAAAACAAATTTAATACAAATGGCCATGAAATGTATCAAACAATAAACCTAAATGTAAAAGACTTCTTACAAAATATACTTATTTGAACGAATCGATACTTACTAAATTTAGCACTGCAGGTAGTTGCATTGTTCCACCAGTTTTTGCAGGATTCCCATGGCAACAGTGACGTCAGGGACGAAAAGAAATAAAACACGGTGTAGGCAATGATGACGTTGTAGTAAATACCGACCATCGCACTAAGAACAACCATGCAAACTCCGACACCTGAAAAAAACACCACAAAATCAGTCCAAAAGTGGTTAACGCCAAAATAAAACGCATCGCAAATGACAAGTTTGCAAGTTGCTTGGAAGCGTTTCAATGCAATGCGGGCACATGTTTTGTGATGCATAACTATTGCTCTTCTAAAATTAAACGTTAAAACATGTCGTTTTTGCCGCAATGCACGAAGGTATTTGGTTTGTGTTCTGGCCCGAGGGCTACACACTGTGGTGTATGTTGAAGTGGTAAAAACGAAAGAACCAACACTTCCAAACTAAAGTGTATTTTGACCCATATTTTTTTTCACGTTCGCAAAATCACTGTTTTGTCGGAGTTTTGCTTTGCACATTTGTTTTTACACATGTAACTAGCATTGCACACACTTTATATGTCATTGCACAAACATTGTACAAACAAAAAATGGTTATCGACTTTCTACAAAAACAGACAGAGCAAAAACGGAAAACAGTGTTGTATAAGGTGTAACGTTTGCAAACAGAATTTAAAAGAACTGTTTTTACCTTTGAAAATGGGGCTGAACTTCCAAACAGCAGTTGGACCAAGACTTGAAAACTGACCCAATGCTACTTCCATAAAAAAGATCGGCAGTCCAGCAAACACCAACATGACAACATACGGAATGATGAAAGCTCCTGTAAAGTAATGCCCAACCATTTAGTTTTTGTACATTATTATCAACTATAAAATGCGAAACAACATTTGGTTTGTGATGGTGAAAAATCGATTCAAAGGGGCTTTTTAAGGCTAGGTCAAAGGCTTCAAACCAAAACCTTTCTCGAATACAAAAAGGGAAGTAAAGCCACAATTGGCGATAAAATGTCCTTTCAGAAAACTCCAACCACATTTCTTAGTTCGTCTCGTGACACACGAAATCACATGATCCCTTAGGCCGAAAAAACTATTTAAGCTTTATAGAACTCTTCCGACAATTGCCAACAGAGCTCTATAAAGTTGATATTATGCCTGACAGCAACAGCTTATTTAAAACTATTTCACATCTCGCAACTTTCGGAAAGTTTTTGTTAAAATTTTACAGAAACAGGTGTTTTTGCTATCATACCTCCTCCGTTTTCGTAAGCCAAGTAGGGAAATCTCCAAACATTTCCCAATCCTACAGCATATCCGATGCACGAGAGTAAGTAATCTGCTTTGTTGTCCCAGTTCCCCCTGTCCGTATTCTCGTCATTGCTCTGTTGTAAAGTAAAAAAGAATTACCAAATTTTTTCTAATAAATATGTAATTATCATCTAAATGCTTTTTATGCAGGAAGCGGCACTTAAGTGTTCTAATTTAACTTTTGATATTTGATAAAAGAAAGCAGAGAATTTCAACAAATTAAACACAAACAAACAAATCAACAAACGAACGAAAATTTAGCAATTAGTCCTCTTCTCGTATTACTGGCCTCGACAGCAGAAACGTGTGTCACACAGGTGACGTAAAACATGAATCATAACTTAGTTACAATCACGTCATTCCACAAAACTAACAAGGCTTCACAATGACTCGTGCTGTTAAGTGCTATGTTTTCTCATTCGTCCTCAAAAAAGAAAGGTCCAAGTAGTGGAAAAATAGATTGCTTTCACTTCCTTCATAAGCACACAGGGTTTCATAAAAGTTTATATTGAACACGTTTACAATTATTTAAGTAATTTATGTCGCAAAGAGGTTTATTTTAATTTTATGCATTTAAAAGGAAGTTATTTTCTTAAATTTTGTGATTGTTGCCCGGGGAGTTTGTAATGCAAGTATGACATACATGAAATGTACTGAAATGTAGCTCTGTTACTGTTATGCGTCTCGTAATTTGATATGCTAAAACACAGTAGCATCTTTAACTTTGTTCAACCAGGCAAACTTGTTTACACCGACGTTCGTGCCGCAAGCGTGTAAAATATAAATCGTCGCTAACCGGTCGAAGTGAAGTCATTGATCTAATGCCCGAAGGCAAATGATAAATCTACGGTTAAGCTTTCGTACATATTCGCCGGACGATAAGGATATAAAAAGGTTAATAAGTGGGCCTACACTCCTACCTCTTTTGGCATTTCTCAATTCAAAGTCGATGCTTTACATAAATCAGCAAAAAAAACTAGATTAACTACGTCTAAAACAGAAATGTTAATGAGGTCAGAAACAAACACTTTTCAATTAGGAAACAAGTACTAAATTCTTGATGGTATTTCAGAACTGGAATGAACGCATTAAATTTCTGATTTCCATACATTCAAAAATATCAATTAGGTGTAATATTCACGTTGAAAACAATACAAAACCAAACTTTTGCTATTTAGTTTCCAGTGCAAAGTACATTTATACATAAATCTAGCTACAAATTTAAAGTTGTGGATTTTTTAAACCTGGTCAACTGGTCTAAAACTGTAGTTCCCAGTAAGCATGCTAATCTTATAACAGTCTGAAATTATCAATGCGATTTGCACAAGCGTCGCTGCCTTCAGATTACGTGGCTGGTTACACCGGCACAGTCGTTAATTTACGTCGTTCAAAAGTTGCACATTAATTGTCGGATCGTCTTCTGCGGTAATCAGCCGGCGGCGAAAACAAACAATAGGGCACAAATCATACTAACAATGCGTCAAAAAGCGCAGAACCTTTGGTCTTTACAGGTTATACATTTGAGGCATTACTTTTGGTTGTTTGTTTTTACAGTAGCTTAGACCCGATGTAGGACATAAAAGCGACTCATTTAATAGTCATTTTAGGTGTAAGTACTTTATTGTGCCGAAAACGCTGTTTTTTAAAACATTTGTAGTTCGCTTTCTGCATAAATACATCACATATATCATAAAGTCTTTAAACATCTTCAAAAACTTGCTCATCATAATAACTATTGTTCTGATACAAAACCATAAATAATCTTAGTTCCTGACAAATTAGAATATACACTGGTAAAGCGGCAAGAAAACTGAATTATAGCACAGTGACAATCCCAACACAATTTTATGAATGGGAGGTTTTCTCTTGCTGAGTATTGTGTGGTTTGAATGACTCTATTCGACTCAACCACTTCAAAAACTTTTCATTACTTCGTTACGGTTTACGATGTATTGGAGTGTTTTGAACTAAGCTACATGTTTACCAAGCTTGGCATTCTTGGCGCTAGCGCACTGGAATAAGTACAATGCCGAAAGTAACTCATTGTATTATTGTGTGACTTTAAAAGACAAATTTTAGACGAAATATACATTCATACAAATAAGTGAAATATCTAAAGTAAATTTAATCTTTAAATTCTGTCAGAAAATTCTAAATTGATTAACAAATACATGATCTAACTGATAATGACTGTCGTTCTACTCTGTGTTTTCAAAAGATCTTAAGATGCACTTTTTTGGGTAAAATTTGTATTCCTCAGTTTTATACTGATTATGCTTCAGAGTTTCTAGATTCAGTACAAAACAGGTTCTACCCACAATAGTTTTAACTTTCGCACACTGAAATGCTGAAATAACGTTAAAACAAGCCCTAGTCCCACTTAGAGTAAGTGTAGCAATACGTTTGTAGTACGGGTTTAGTCTTAACATTCTCTACACATTTATTCTGTTTACGATATATCAGTCTCTTCATTATTAGCGCAGAAAATCGAATGACAACGCCCAACCTACCAGTGTCTTGCTGAACGAAGGCCTTTTTTCTTTTCCCTCAGGTAACTCAATGATATCAACTTTTTTTTAATACGACTGGAGCGCCTTGGGCTGATATGGTCCAAGCCGCCAATTTCTTATCTTAGCTCTTTTTATAACTTACACCAACTTTTTGCACAGCCATAGGCACGCTGACAACATTTTTTTCCAGTGAACTGAATCTACTATCTTGCGCAAGTTAAACCGACACTTCAATGCTTTTTCACTGAAACTTAAGACCTCTTCAGCAATATTGTTGTTGCTGTGGTGCTTGATAAGGCCATTTGTGTTGCCTGATAAGACGTTGAAGTCGTTCTGAGGTGTCGGTCTGTTGATCCTATTTGAAAAGGGTCACGTAAACAGTAACACGCAAAGTATGATCAATACTTCAGTTTAACGTTACTGAACTGTTACTAACTTTAAATTTATATGTTTAATACAAGAATCCGAAAACAACATCCTAGAAAAAATGTTTTCTTAAAACTGCTAACATATATTAAAAGTGACTTATAATAAGTTTTTGGCAATAACAGCTCAAAATTGGATTTTGGGGGGGGGGGTGAGGTGTCGCTCGGTTGATTCTATTGGGAACGGGTCACGTAAACAGTAACACGCAAAGTATGATCAATACTTCAGTTTAGGGGGGGGGGTATCTCAGAAAAACTTAAACAGTGAGACAGCATGCAAATGCAATTTTCCCACCTACTAAATATTGTAAAACGAAAATATATTTAATGTAAGCAGTTACGCATCAACACAATTATTGCAAGGTAAAGCCAAAAAAATAACCAATCATTTTTTTAAAGGTAAACAAAACAGCAACAAAATATGCCATCAGTGCCAAAAAAACGAAGTAAAACAAATTTAGTAAAACTCTAACGTTGCTGCAAATGTACACCAGCATATGTCAAAAAGCAGTTCTAATTTTGAAGTCATCGCAATGCTCTTTGATTTCAAATCGCAAGAAGTTCTAACAAAAGCATGACGGTTGCAATGAGTAAAGCAAATGCAATTTTACCAACATATTATTGTGTTTATAGGAGGGCGATTAGGGCATTACAGGCGACAAGCAAAAACGGTGATGCTTGTGTCAGAAACCAGGTTTGGCCGGTCAAATAACATGCCTTGCGGCGTATCATAAATTCTACCGATGCTCAAAACAATTGAAACATCGGTCCGACCTTCTATATGACCTGTGGCAAGATATTGTTGTGTGTATGATGAATCCGATGCACTGACTGACTACGTGATTAGCAAGACTCGCAATAAAGGGTTATACACCATATCGTTTTTTTCATAAATTGCATTTCGACAAAATAGAACATACTTTTCTTCTCCAATGCTTTTTTGACAATTTCTTGTGAATTTTCATGTTAATATCGTTACAAACGGGGGGGGGGGATCTCAGAAAAACCTAAACGGCGAGGCAGCATATAAATGCAATTTTCTCACCAACTTTTAAAGACAAGAAATTTATTCAGTGTAAGGAGTGATGCATCAACATAATTATTGCAAGGTAAAGCCAAAATATAAACGTGACAAATCATTTCTTTAAAGGTAAACAAATAAGCAACAAATATGCCAACGGTGCAAGAAAAAGAAGTAAAACAAATTTTGTAAAACTCCAACGTTGCTGCAAATGTAATCCTAAAGTCATCGCAATGCTCTTTGATTTCATATCGTAAAGCCTGGCGGTTGCAATGAGTAAAGCAAATGCAATTTTACCAACATATTATTGTGTTTATAGGAGGGCGATTAGGGCATTACAGGCGACAAGCAAAAAACGGTGATGTTTGTGTCAGAAAACCAGGTTTGGTCGGTCAAATAACATGCCTTGCGGCGTATCATGAATTCTGCCGATGCTCAAAACAATTGAAACATCGGTCCGACCTTCTATATGACCTGTGGCAAGATGCTGTTGTGTGTATGATGAATCAGGTGCACTGACTGACTGCGCGATTAGCAAATCTTGCAAAAAGGGTTTTACACCTTTTTTAATAAATTTCATTTCAATAATAATGAACAAACGTTTACCCCAATAAAAAGGTATCATTAACGACAACCACCTTAAATTTCTTCAAATATTAATTGTGGCAACGCGGAAATCATACACAAAAGTTTCTCCTAATCCGTTTTCGCAATTTTTGCGTGAATATCATTGTACAAAAGTATGAAAAGTTAGAGCAATAAGTTGGACAAAATAAAAAGTTTTGCAGAATCGACAATTTCCATTTTGTTGAGAAAGTTTAAACATTAGCATATTTGACCATAACGGTTTACATTGATATAGGTAATCGAAGGGGGTTAAACAATGTTTATGCAAAGAAATTTGCACAATTACCAGACACGGATTTTATTATGTAAAACGCTTCCAATCAATGGGTTGACTTTACAAATGATTTCATTGCGCATTTACAAGAGACAGCGTTAGTCGGCATAAGTATACGGTATAGTAAAGTTACTGGTTAATCTGTTACAACGGTTTCGAAATGTCAAATTAACATGTAAACTATACACAAACGAATGTTACTGCTTCAGTTATAGCACGTTTACATCAGGCGCGTTTAGCTTATCGAGATGATATTTTGTATTATCATCTTAAATGCTAATATCATTTTTATGTCAATTAAAATCATTACATTAAAAGTTTTCATCCAATATTTTTGGGACGACATACGTCATGATAAACATTTCAAATTTTTGGACGTGCAATATGTGCGTTAACATATGCTCATTACATTTTTGTTTGACTTTCGTCTGGGGGGGGGGAAGTTAGAGAAATGAGTTGGATAAAAAAAAGAGTTTTAAAGAATCGACAATTTGCAATTCGTTGAGAAAGTTTAAACATTAGCATATATGACCATAACGTTTTACAATGATAGTTAGTCGAGGGACGCCAAACTGATGTTTATGCAAAAAAATTAGCACAATTCCTAGACACAGATTTTATCATGCTGTATAACGCTTCTCATCAATAGGGTGATTTTTCCCGAATGAGTTCATTGCGCAATTACAAGACACAGCGTTAGTCGACATAAGTATACTGTAGTAAAGTTACGGGTTAATCTGATTCGAAAGGTCAACTTAATTAGCATGTAGATGTAGACCTTACACAAACGTTGCTGCTTCACTTACATCACGTTTACATTAGGCGTGTTTTTGGCCTATCGAAACGATATTTTGTAATCATCTGAGCTCATATCTTTTGTATGTTAATTACAATCATTACATTAAAAGTTTTCATCCAATATTTTTGGGACGACATACGTCACGGCAATATATGTGCGTTAACATATGCTCATTACATTTTTGTTTGACTTTCGTCTATGTCTCCTTGGTAACCGGGGTTGGGCTCTCCCTTCATTTCCACTCCATTAGTGCCTTCCTTCACTGCCAAAGACTCCTCGGGTTCGTCCATATTCGCGTAGCGGTCACCTCGAAATTTTTTCAGAAACGGACCCCAGTCCGAAGCGGGAGAACATGCCTGTGTACATAAGCTAACGTATGTTTACTCTTACCCGAAGTGATAAAAAGCAGCCAATGTTTATGATATTTTTTTTAGTTTTTCACTTATGTCCCCCGTAATCAAAAACGAAAGTTGGAAGTCAGGCCGGCTTTTTAGGTCGGGTTTCGGCTTGAGTTAAAATAAAACGGACATAACCAGACTTTATACTCGTCATCATTTCTACATTACACCCACTTTCGGGTCTGTTTCAGGTTTTGTTTTTTTAATCGTTATTGGTCTGGTTCAGACCAAAATTTCAGGCCGGCTTATAACTGTGGTATAAACCGTCAGTTACAGTTTTTACATATTGTAATTTTCACATGTAGGTGATGTGGAATTTTATAGGTGATGTGGAATGTTTAAATTGTTTTGAATATATTTACTTGCGCTGGGGGGGGGGGGGGGGGGGGGGGGGGGGGGGGGGGGGGGGGGGGGGGCGCATTTTCACAAAAAACTCAGCTTAAAGGTAACACAGGTGTTAACCGAATACGTCCTTGCACTATTGGTTAACTAAACTAAAGTACAAGGTTAGTGTGTGGTAAGATAGGTTGAATATTTTTTTTTGCCATAAAGTTTTAAGAGAAATACTAATACATCTTAAGGAACATAGTTTGCACATTGTTGGTATTGATTTACAAATAAATAGTCAACGCATTTATGGCGGAGCAGTGAATATTTAGAACAATGGCAATAACAAGAGATTTCAAACACAAATTAATACGACACGACAAGACATATCGACGCTTCAAAAACAATGCTGCTATTTTTGACTTAAAGGCAGCATCTATTTTTAATATAAATGCAGAACATACTTGAAAAAATCCTCCATGTTTGATGATCGCTACAATTGCCATGACTGGGATAAAAGCGAGACCAAATATCACCGAGCACCAACCAATAGCGTTTGCCCATTCTGGATACGGAACACCAGCATAATCGGGTGGAGTGAAAGTAACCAANAAGGCAGCATCTATTTTTAATATAAATGCAGAACATACTTGAAAAAATCCTCCATGTTTGATGATCGCTACAATTGCCATGACTGGGATAAAAGCGAGACCAAATATCACCGAGCACCAACCAATAGCGTTTGCCCATTCTGGATACGGAACACCAGCATAATCGGGTGGAGTGAAAGTAACCAACGACCAAATCAATACAGCCTGCAACAAAATGGTTTACCAAGAAAAAGAAATACAGCTAATACGAAGTTATCTTGGAAGCGCAACCAGGCTAATGTGGTACTCTAAAATCGTATCAAATATACATTTCTTGAATCCAGGCACAATAACAAACTTGTTCTGGTTACGTGTGTAACAAAAATAAAACCATTCGAAATTTTGCTGTTTTGAGTGCAAAATGAGTTGTTCCAAGTTTATTTAGCATAAAACCTGTTTTACATTTCCGAATCAATTGTAGGATAAAAGCGTAGGTTACCTTTAGATTGCCAAGTTCGGAGAATCAATTATTTAACATTTAAACAAATCGGTTGGCCTTACGTGATACAGCAAAAGTACGTTGGGTCATATTGTAAAGGTTTTAAATATATAATGGGGTACCTGAAAGCTGAGAGCAATTGTCAGTCATTGGTAAAACCAAACTAAAACAAGCTGGACTCGAGCCCTTTAAATCGAAGCCATTACTTAAGTTAATTTCATAAAGTAAAGTAAATAATCGTTCAACAAACAAATTAAAACAAGTGAAAATAAACATATAGCTTGTGTTTCTCTTACCAACAACAACAGAGGCGATATAAAAAACCAGCAAGCTCTCCAGTAAAGCCAAAATACCCAATTCTTTTTGCCAATCATCATTTCAATATCTTCGATGAAGCGATTTCCACCATACACCCATGATACACCAACCAACTCCAAAACAGCTATGAAGATTAGACCCCAACCAGCCGAGTAGTGATCGATCAAATTCAGCCAATATATTCCAGCCTAAAGCAAAAATAGTTTTGGATATCAGCATCACATATAAAACAACATGAAGGAATTCTAGGTCTAGGGTACAGATGCACAGATTTGAATATAAGCAAATTACACTAAGCGCATATGTTAAAATAATACTACTTCTAAAGTAGTCTTTACAACATACCTTGCATTAAACTCTGTGGTTCTTTGACTATTTCTACCATTTTGATGTTTAGCAACAGATTTTAAAACCTGTAAAATGGGAGGACACCTACCTAAATATTTCTAAACTTAAGTGTTCGCGAATCGTATACTCAAATGTAATTTGGTGAATAGGATTTTAAGGACCTGGTAATTTCAATAATTGGAATCGCCCTAGTCGTTTAATTGTCAGTGGATTTCTTTAGATACACAATCCAAAACAGGTAAGACCTTTAACAAAATGTGAAAACAAACAGGTCTTGGCCAAGAAAAAAAAAACGCATATAGAAGTAACATTAAAGAAGGGCCTTGATGAAAGTCACAACACAGCTAACCTCTGTAACACATGGTATTCCCAGTAAAAACAATACAATCATGGTCGCTAGTGTAAGTACAGCTCTCCTATGTCGGAGTTGCCTTGGAAACAAATCAATAAATGCCGTCAGAATCGCTTCAACTCCTGTAAACTGACTGTCAAGTCCCAGGGTGAAAAGCATGAGGAAGAATAGAATCGCCCAAAGAGGGGAGACAGGAAGTTGCGCAATCGCCTCCGGGTAAGCCACGAAAGCAAGACTGAACCCTAAATACAAGATATACACACAGGTTACAGAGAATGTGTATGAGGTGGAGTTGTACCCTAAAAAACAAGGAGTGGACGGGTAGCCTCAAAAACAAAAATTGGGTTTCTTGTTTTTTGTGAAAATGTATTGCAAGATACCTTGCTTTGGGCTCAAGAAAAGAAGGAGTCGCTTTAGTCTAATAAACAGTCACTATAAAAACGGCTAAACTTCAACCTAAAAAACTTCATCCTATAAATTTCTCTTACAAACAGGTTTTCGAAACTGTTGGTCGAAACGAAACAGGACCGTGTTCGATATTTCTTTGGCTTAGAAAACATTTCTATACTATCTTAACATTTTTCGATTGCAAGTAAGTATAGTGCACCAATTTCAAGCAATATTTGACCAATTTAACTTGCGTTTTAAAAGTTATTTTAGTAGAAAAAAAGGGAAAAAGTATTTTTGAAAGGTGAAAATGATAGTTACCGTTTTCAATAAACACTTTCTTATCTTTTCGTGTAACAAACAATGAACAGTTACCGATTTGGTGGGAATTAAGTAGTTAAGTAGACAAATTTACGGTAAAACAACACCCATTTGATCGCAAGGGCCAAATAAAAAACCTATGTTTTTAAAACCGTATCATCACATAATATCAACATAATGCTGCAAAAAATCGAAATAAAACACTTACCTGAATTGACAACTTCGTCAACCTGTTTGCCCAGAGTTTTTGCCATATGTCCCACTACAGTAAATATGGAGAATCCAGCAAAAAGCGAAGTAAGGCAATTGGTTGAGCAAACTATGATGGCGTCATGAAAACAATTGTTGTGGAACTTGTTGTAAGATGAGAGAGCGATCAAACCTCCCCAAGCAGCGCTCAGTGAAAAAAAAATCTGTGTTGCAGCATCTTTCCAAACCTGTAATGTGTGCACGAGTGATAAAAAGGCGTAAGAATGCTTGAAATGCTGGTTCAGTGGCACACAGCAAACAGTTTCATGAAAAAACAATACTTTACTCTTGCAAACGTTGTTTTTAACGTGTAAATCTCGTTTAACGTGAAAAACATCGCAAAGGTGTATTTTCAACAAAAAAATAATCACTGTAGTTGTCTTGAATATAGTCAATACACTTTGTTTTAATCAGCAAAACACTTATTTTTTTCTTACATCAGCATCTGAGAGTTTGGTGAGATCAGTTTGGTTCCCGATGTAAAATTGAATTCCATCAATAGCGCCCTCCAGCGTGGCACCACGAATTAGCAAAATCAGCAGAACCACGTAGGGGAATATTGCAGTAAAGTAAACTATCTAAAAGCATTTTTCGCTGACAATTATTTTAAATTTACTCTTTTCAAGATTAACTATCCTTTTCCGTACAAAACCCTTTTCCGTAGAATATTAAATATGTTCTTTTAGGTGACATTAGAAAATGTGCAGTACATGCAGCCATAAGTCATTACACCAAATTACCTTTCCTGATGACTTGATGCCACGGATCATACTGAAGTACACAACGACCCACGCAAGAAGAAGTGACAAGGCAAGGGGAGTAACGACTGAACCGGCGTGATCAATGTCTACTGAACGTTGAAGGGCATAAGATCTACAAACCATTGAACAGACAATCAAAAATGGCTCAAATATCAATGCAGCAAACAAAGCTTCGTGAAATATATTGTAAATATTTTAGGTCGTATTAGTTTATTGAGGTATGACCCAACGTTTTATTTTCAACATAATCATGCATCGTTTAAAATTTAAACTTTAAATCTTGTTTCTCTAGTGCAGGGGTCGGCAACGCGTGCCAGGGTTGGCACTCAAGGTGATTTTTATGGTATGAAAAACAATTTTATATTGAAGTACCATAATTAGAACAGTTACATTGCTTGTTTTCAGTTGTTAATCATTTAATAGTCTTAAAATCCAGCCCTCACGCACAAATCTTCCTCTACTACGATCAGGTTGCACAAACCATTATTACTCAGAAAAACTTTAGCACGCGAAATCATTAGTCATTACCGCATAGACTCTATGCCATAGAGTATTAGGCAGATCAGAGCTTTACTTACTCCCAGTATTCCTCACTGGCACTGGTTCCACGAGCCGTGGTGAAGTTAACGCATCCGACATCGGTAAGATTTACCCCAAGATCGGTGGTAAGATTAAGGGCGGTGGTGCGAAAGACTGTATCACGAAATAAAGGGTTACCGCCAAATTCTACACTAATGTAGGTGCTATACATTCAAATTATAAAAGACAAATTCACATAAAAAAGCTTGAACTTGCCAGAATTGAAGGTGGTATCGTTGTCAGTCCCCAATTTAAAGTTGTTTATCCACCTCTGGACTATGGAGTTATTGGGGAATGACGAAACTGTGACGTTGCAAACTTGTTCTGTGAAAAAACGATTCAAAGAAAAAAATCTAAACATAGCGAAAGCAATAAATTCAGGTCTTACTGAAAGTTGTGCTGCATGTTTCGTTATTGTTCCACCAATTGTTACACGTTTCCCATGGCAACGTTGAAGTAAACGATGAGAAAAAGTAAAACACTGTATAAGCGATGATGATGTTGTAATAGATTGAGACGATGATATTTAAAATCACCATGCAAATTCCGATTCCTAAAATCAAAATATGTTGGTCATATTTTCTTTGTCTGCCAAACGGGGCTAATATACCTTTCAATATAGGACTGAATTTGAAAACCGAAATCGGCCCGAGACTGGAAAATTGGCCCAAGGCACATTCCAAGAAAAACACTGGAAGACCGGCTAAAGCTAACATGATGAAGTAAGGGATGAGAAACGCACCTAAAATGCAAAACAAACGTGGTTGAAAAATGTGATTTAGAATCTAGCAGAGGGCGTGTGTTTCTTAAACTGCTAAATGCAAAATTCGTTAGCTTTAATTTCAACATATGAGTCACCAACAAATATGACTTATCAACTAAAAAAAACTCTTTTGGCAACTGTACCGACGTTTCGACGTCCTATACAGGTCGCTTTCATCGAAACGTCGGTACAAAAATACAATTGCCAGAAGAGCTCTATGTAGTTGATATTATGTCTGGCAGCAACATCTTATATAAAGAGTTTGTTTTACAACGATTTTTCAATTTGTTAGTCATTGTGCACATTCTGGTAAAAGTATTTCTGTCGATTTTACAGCCTTACTTTATTTCCGCGTTTTGAAATTATCACAAAATAATTCTACAAAAGTTTACAAGATGAAAACCACTTGTAGAACAGGCAATAATAGCCAACAAACGCAATGTGCACCAGGTTACAACATTTTGGTGAAACCACGAGCAAACAGCAAATGGCAGTAAAAACACCAGCGGCGGTTAAGTACCGTCTTGACCCAGTTAGAAAAGAAAGAAACGCCTCACCTCCACCGTTGCGAAATGCCAGAAAAGGAAACCTCCACACGTTTCCTAATCCTACAGCATAACCAATACAAGATAGCAGATAATCAGCTTTACTATCCCAATTCCCGCGCTCCTGATTTTCATCTTTTTCATTGACCATCATATCGCCCTATGACATCACAATGTATTAATCACGCTTGATCGCGTATAGTCTGAGAAGTAGTCGTTTTGCAAGAAAGGAGGAACGAAGAAGGTTGGTATTATTGTCCAATGAGTTTAGTAACTGGTCACATATATTTCAGGGCTTGGGGCGTAAACTCAGGCCAAAAGTATAGGTAATGCAAAGTTGTTGGCCTTTTATCTTTTAGTTTAAAACAAATGGCCCAGGCGCTAATAAATAACCAAAACAATTCGCATTGCTGTCAATGAAAACATAACAAAAAGTAAAAAATGGCTAATTACAACTTTGTATTCATTCATTTCGTTTTATTATCTTTTGCTCGGTTTCTTCGATGATAAATATAGACCAATTTTTCGTGCATGAAGTTACGGCAGTAGCGCAATTAAAACAGAAGGACGTTTTTGAGAATTACAACACGGGCGCTAAGATAATAATTGTTTGCCTAATAATAGCCATTTTAAACAGTTTATTACTTACGTCTTGCACCATTTTGTTTGTCTGTCAGAAGGCCAATAACACTGCAGCAATGTTCTGTTAAAAAGCTTTCAACCCTGATCAACCGCTGCCTGCAGGCAAAAGAAAGTTGTAGTGCACGTAACACGCTACAAGCACAGCTAGATCTTTTCTTTTCGTTTTTTGTAGCCCACTGTCAGTTTTAACCCTGCGGCCGCATACTTAACGTGCATGTAAATGTGATGAATGTGTAATCACATACATGCAAATAACGCTATTTAAATACTAAATACCTGAAAAAAACAACTGATTAATACGATTCGATTTCCTCGTTATAAATTAGGCAACTACACAGGCCTAATTACTAGAGATGTACCGAATATTCGGTTTGCCGAATTTATTCGGCCGAATCGGCCATTTTTGCAAAGATTCGGTTTCGGCCGAATCGAAATTTTGCCGATTCGGTACATCACTACTAATTACCTTTTCAAAGCACAACAATGGTTGCAAACAGATTTTAAGCAACTGCCTAACCCTAAACAGGTCTGCTGTATTTGCTACAACCAAATCTTTGCACCGCAACACTTTTTTCTTTCTCGTCGCGGAAAAGTGACGCCTGTAAAGTAGTCAAAACCATGCACCTACGCTTGCATGAAGCAAAAAAGTCAACGTGCTTTCACCATGCCCACACAACGCTGAAACATACCGGTATTTGGAAAACGATTTCTTAAACAATACCCATTATCGAAGTGCAAAGCTTTGACAAAAAACCTTTTAAAATAGCGCTTACTGATGTTTATGTGTGTCAGCAAAATATAAGATGGTAATTGGTTTCCATGATGTACTGGTTGGTGCTAACAGAAACGAAAATGATGCATTTGGTCAGTAATTATTCGATCTATATATTTTTATTGCTAAAAGAGTCTTTTCAAAACTATGTTCCCTGTGTACATCCGTTTTGGTAGATTGCTAAATTCAACAACTTGCAAAACGTTAGGAAGCCAAACAAATGTTACGTGTAAATCTGTTGGTTGCCAAAAATATTTAAACACACCTCCGTGAATCCTTGTTGTACATTAAAATGTTACTACTACTGTCGGACTAAGAAGTGCAATTTTTATCTGATAGGTGATTTATTTTGGAAGCATGGCAAAAACCATGCGTAACTACACAAAGAAATAGAAACAATAACAAATTCGGCAGTGAAAGCATGCAACTGATTTTGACGTGGCTGTTTAGCAAAAACAATTTAAATTGGTTGTTAAATACATAGCGTACTCAAATTAATTATTTAATTATACCCTATTAATTTTCTAACATAAAAAGCACCGCAAACAGGAAGGCACCTGTTAATATCATAAGGTAAACCATGGAGAATTTCCTTTGCAATGTAATACCTAAAACAATGTCACCAATACAATAGCTTGGTAGTCAATCGTTGCGAAGATGATTGACAGGGCCGAATCTTTTACGCAAACAAGGCGTTTCTCATAAAAACAAATTTTCTGTTAGTTCCAGTTTAATAGCACTGAGATAACCGCTTTTTGTACTACAAACTCTACGATTAGAAACCGAAAATCACGCCCTGCTATCTACAGAATTCCGTTATTTACAAACTCCTTGCTTTGGAATGAATGATAGGTTCCAGACAGCAGTAAATACATCCACAGCTACGTTGAACATTTTAAGTCTGGCGAGTATCGAATTGGTTCTTGTTTACACTCTTATGACAGACCTTTGCGGTGTTCTTTTGGGCGTTTTTACGCGCCTGATAGGAGTAGAAACGTTTTCGGTTGGATCCAACAAAGTGTCACCGATGTTCTCTGCAAATATGCTGTGATTAGGTCTATGAACACAACCAGTGTTTAATAATACCCAAGTAAGTTTACGATGGTGCAAAGCGTGATGTTTGTAGCACGATGAAGGAAATACTTTAGTTAGACGAATAATGTCGTGCTTTTCCCTCTCTTAAACTACAAGAAGTATATAAGTTACTGCCGCAAACAATTATTTTTGACTCCAAAAGTACACTAAGTTCTCGCATACCACAAAAACAAAACAAACACTTCGTACCGTTACGAAAATCGTTTTGCCAAATATTCTAAGTAACCTCCATTCAGCAAAGTTACTTGTTAAGGTCGTACAGGCAATTAAGACGATGTGTAACTTTCTAACGCATTTGCTTTCAATTAGCTTTTATTCTGATATTCCGCGAGGCCCCTAATGTAAAAATAAATAACTTATGATATAAACTCCATTTTTCCGGAGTCTAAAAAAGAAACCGGTTAAAAATGTCTACTACAAGTGGCAGCTGCTCGTATCGACATTGCATAAAAAGCTTTGGGAATAAAAACTTTTTAGTGCACTTTAGTAAAGTTGCGTTTTTTTGAAATTTAATTTACAATAAACATGAAATGTTACCCTTGACGTCATCCGAGAAATCGTCATCATCACTGGAAAACTGAAGAGCTGTTTGTTTACGAGTGATTCGGCGAGTTGGACGAGGTGACTTCTTCACGTCTACGTCATCATCACTGACGTCAGCAACTACACGAGGCTTGCGCGATTTCTTTTTCTTTGCTGTGCGACGCACGCCTGAAGAATCGTCAAATTAAATAAAAATACAGATATTTAATATTAGTTGAATTGAGTGACACTAAAATGCAGAACGGCTAATGATTAGTACGACATTTATAGCAATTTTTAAAAAATAACATTTTTGGCTTCAACAAAATTACCCTTTATCCACACACAAATTAAAATAAAACAATAAAAAGCGACTTACGGACGTTCAATGAGCAGTACATTTTTACAAAATCTAAAATGTTCCGTCACTGCCATACATTTTATATTGCAGTACTTGAATAAAGTCATACTTTTGTCAGAAGAACATAATTTTAAACTTATCTATTGTCAACATAAGCGATTTGCATGAGATTCAAATTATCGAAACGCAAGACGCGGCAAAGAACAAATTCGGATTATACTTTTAATATCTGTGTTGGTTCAAGGTTCTGTGGGGCAGAAATTTTATTCTAAGCGATTTTCACAAGTGTTTTTTGTTATAACGTCGGGACAAAACACTCTGAAAACGGCAAACAAAAAAAACAGCATATTTTTTAAAAGAAGCAGACTCGTACGTTCTGTTTATTGAAAATGAAAAGAAACAACGATTTGGTTGAAGAAAAGGCAAGGCACGATTTCGCGTACTAAAACATAAAACAGAAAAGAATAGAATCGACTTGTTAGAAGGTGAACACTGTTTGGTCTTCTTTGCTTGTTTGCTGCAAAATAATAAGTTACAAGGTGAGCAAAGGATTTTTGAAGCGCTGTTTAAAAAGTTAACCCACCAACAAAGGCAACTTAGAACAAAAGAAAATGAAAATCATTCATTCCGACATGCTTCTAAAACGTGGAAATGAGGCATCAAATGTTTCGAGGTTCTGAAAGAAAAAACGGCTAATCTTGTAACGGACCACACATGGGTTTAAATTACGGTTATAACTAAAATTTTATTTCAGGGCCGTGGTGATCTCAAGGGTATCAAGTAACGACGTTGGGCACCGAATTTACCCCTTGCAACAGAATTTTATGTTACTTCTGATAATGTAACCGACATCAAGTAAAAGATCCTCAAATCTTAGACAGATAATATCCTAAATGGTTCTAATTCATATTTTTCTAAATATGCATATTTTTTGTCACCAGACGCTTATGTGGATTTGTCAGCAATACAAACCAAACTACTGTTAATCAAACACAATTTGCACCTTTTTCCCCCCCCCCTATCCTAAATGGTTCTAATTCCTATTTTTCTAAATATGTATATTTTTGTCACCAGACGCTTATGCAGATTTGTTAGCAAAACAAGCCAAACTACATTTAATCAAACACAATTTACACCTTTTTACACCAGTGCAGAAACCAGTGGTATTAGGTTTCATAAGCAAGCACTTTAATGCATAAACAATAATTTGTTTTCGACGAAATAAATAAATGCAACGTGCAAGTTTAGCAATTCAAACAGGAATTGAATACAAAATGAAATTTCAAACACAAAAAATGTGAAAATTATTATTAAAACTAGCCCAAATAAAACATTTTTTAAACAAATATAAACTGACCTCTTGCGAGCACCACGACACGTCATCAAGTTTCAGTTTGTCACATGACACCGACACTTCACGGATGAGTGAGAATTTTCGCTTTCGAGTTGACGAGCCTGCGCAAGAAAGAAGAAACTCAGTCAACATATTTAGTGCCGTGATAACACAACACGCTCACCGTTCACGCGCCGTGAGAGTCGAATCACAAATCTTTTCATGTGAATGTTTCGGTCTCGTGAAAAAACACTTGGTCGATATAGAAGCGTATCATAAGGCATACTTTGCATATTCATACAGTACTAGCTGCATAAGGTTATTACTGTACAATGTTTTTTTTTCTGTTCTGCATCCCCCCCCCCCACAAATCTTTTCATGTGAATGTTTCGGTCTCGTGAAAAAACACTTGGTTGATATAGAAGCATAAGGCATACTTTGCATATTCATACAGTACTAGCTGCACACGGTTATTACTGCACAATGTTTTTTTTTTCTGTTCTGGATAATTTGCGATGTACCGGTTTAGAGAATATAATTTAACAACAAGCAAACAACTCGACGGATACGTTAGTACAAAATGCGATTACAAAAATCATACACACATAAAAACCAGCAAAAAATATCTATATATATAGTCTTTTTTTCAAAAATAGTCTTTTTTGGAGCAGGACCTGCAAAGATTTTGGCTTCAATGTATATCAATGCCTTCGTTATTGTGTGCGAACAAAGGCTATTCGTTTATTAATTGTGATTACCAAATGAATATTCCAGTAGGGGAGAATATTATTCTACACAATTTTACTATTTGACAGTACCACTATCTGACTCTAAATAAGATTGTACTCTTTCTAGTCCCGCAAAAGCGTGTGGCGGACCACGGTTTTGGAAGAGCGCTGTGTTAGGGCTTGCATGCTATGTGGCCCTGTAATTTCTTTTGTGTCCGGCCCGATGTAAAAAAAGTTTGGAAAACGTTTGGTGTTTCAGAGTGTCAATACAACGCTTTTCCGAAAAACATGATCACCTAAATTTCTTTAATTGTGACATTTCGAACGAAACCCAGACCTAATAATTTATTTGTGTCGATTAACAATAGTTAGCCCCCCCCCCCCCCCCCCCCCCCCCCCCCCCCCCCCCCCCCCCCCCCCTGCATGGAGTTTCTCTTTCATTTCATATTTTACAGTTTCGTGTCATAATTCTAAATATTTTGCAGTTTAATATTGCTTTTGTGCAGTGAGGTGACTGAATTATCACGATCCACTATCCCCCCCCCCAGTTTTGGAAGAGCGCTGCGTCAGGGCTTGCATGCTATGTGGCCCTGACATGTCTTTTATGATGTTATCCGGCCCGATGTGAAAAAGTTTGGAAAACGTTTGGTGTTTTGGAGTGTCAATACAACGCGGATCGGACACAAATGTCCGAAAAACATGGTGACCTAAATTTCTTTAATTTTAGCTAACATTATCGAACAAAACCCAAACCTAATAATTTGTCTTTGTCGATTACCACCCCCCCCCCTGTATTCAGGTCTAGCATACAATTTACATTGACAACAAAACGTAACGCCAAACATTTCTGTTGTGCAAATGTAAAGCCTGAAAAAAGGAAATATAACACAAAAGCGCAAAAAAATTCTCGCAAATACAAACAAAACGGTGAAAAGCATAAAGATGATAAAAGTAACTTACTTGGAGTTTGACTGACAGAGGGTGATTGTGGAACAATCTTGTATTGTTTGCTGGCTTGGGCCGCTTTTGCTGCAGATTCGTCTTCACTTACTCCCTGAGCGTGGGCATCTATTATTTTCCCTTCCAACTCCTCAAGCTGGTTCTGAATAAACAACACAATCATGAAGTTTTATCGCGCAAAGAATGCAACTATTGGACGCTATTGTACTTGCTAGTTTAAGACTTTCAACATTACTCACGCTAGCTAAATGTATTGGCGTGTTTTGCCCCCCCCCCTGTATTCAGGTCTAGCATACAATTTACATTGACAACAAAACGTAACGCTAAACATTTCTGTTGTGCAAATGTGAAGCCTGAAAAAAGGAAACATAACACAAAAGCGCAAACAAATTCTCGCAAATACAACAAAACGGCGAAAAGCATAAAGATGATAAAAGTAACTTACTTGGAGTTTGACTGACAGACGGTGATTGTGGAACGATCTTGTATTGTTTGCTGGCTTGGGCCGCTTTTGCTGCAGATTCGTCTTCACTTACTCCCTGAGCGTGGGCATCTATTATTTTCCCTTCCAACTCCTCAAGCTGGTTCTGAATAAACAACACAATCATGAAGTTTTATCGCGCAAAGAATGCAACTATTGGACGCTATTGTACTTGCTAGTTTAAGACTTTCAACATTACTCACGCTAGCTAAATGTATTGGCGTGTTTTGCGCAACAATAAATTTGGCAAAACAGTCGGTGTTTTGTAAATCTATAGGTGGGTGGTTTGTTTATCTGGTATATAATACCTCATTTATGTTTGGATTATGCTAATTAATGGCAATAAATCTTTGGTTTTGAATAGCAATGTAACATTGTGAACATAAGTTGAGTTTGGCTAAACATATTTAGTGCAGGTAAGAGGCCTAAACGCAATAAGGTGGACCATTGAACGCCTAATCCTTCTACTCGAGTTTAGGAGTGATTTTTTTCCTGTTTTGGTTAGAGGTAGGGCGATCTGGGCCTTCGCTATACGCATACAAACGTAATCATATAAAAACGAAATTAGTGAAAGACCGTCAGAGCAAAAATAACATAGTTACAAACGTGCCGTTTATCAGCCGTCCGATGACGAAAAAAGGCCGATATCGATAATTAATCGGTAGTATGCAAAATATCGGTGCCGATAATCGGTCTACCCCTAGTTGTTTTTATTTAAAATATAATAACATACTTTGAGGTCATCCTTGGCCGATTTCTTGCACTTGGAAAGAACAGTGTTAAATGCGAAATAAACCGTCTCATCGCGAAGGGTTTCGGCATAAAACGAGTAGTTCTCTATGATCCGCTTGGATCCCCTCTCCGAGTAGTTGAGAAGAGTGAGACAAAATGCCAAATCGCGCCAATGTTCCAACTCCCTGTTTGTAAGGTTGAATAATTTTTTGCTACACTAGAGTATATTCGGTTAAATGTTAACACAACAGTAATATGTATATGTAAAAAAAATTGGTTCTATATCTTTAGCCTTTATAATAGCTCATTAAAGAAGGTCTTTATACAAATGTATTTTAAAGAGCATGTTCAACTTTTCAGTTTACAATTTCGAAGAACAAGAAATCTTGATCCAAATTCAGACAAGTTTATAGCGCTCTGAATTTGTTTTAGCATAAACTCAAGTTTCTAGTATACATTTTTGACTCAAATAAGCTACCGTAGTCCTTAGAAAAAAACTTGCAGTGAGCCATATTTCGATGGCAAAAAGCATACGATTTTTTCAGCAAGCAAGTATGCATGTCTGTATACGAAGGGTGACTTTTAGAGACAGTAAAATTTTGGTGAAAAATTTTAGATTACAGATTTATCAGCACAAAAATGCTTATCAAAAATGCTTAGTTATCACATACCTGGTGGTTTTGAAACGATGGCAAAGTTTTTCCACCAAGCTTTCTGTCTGACGATCTTTCTGGATGTAATCAAACAAGAATCGCATGATTGATTTGAAATCGACCGAATCGACGTGGCTGTTTTCACGGTCTGATAATCGACTGATGATGTCAGGCATGACGTTGTACACAGAATTGCCCTGGAGAAAAACATCAAATAAAACCAAAATGTTCCTTACACTTTAGCGTAATGTAGCAAGTTGACTGCGTTTTATTTTACTAAAATGGTAACTTGTCTATACCATTTTAAAATGGTAACTTGTCTATGTCTATAGCCCCCCCCCCCGCGAGTATATATGTCTGTACACTTAAGGGTAACTTATAGAGACCGTAAAATATTTGTAAAACTTTTTAGATTACAGATACAGAAGCACAAAAATGCTTGTTATCTTTTACCTGGTAGTTTTGAAACGATGACACAGTTTTTCCACCAAGCTTTCGGTCTGACGATCTTTCTGAATGTAATCAAACAAGAATCGCATGATTGATTTGAAATCGACCGAATCGACGTGGCTGTTTTCACGGTCTGATAATCGACTGATGATGTCAGGCATGACGTTGTACACAGAATTGCCCTGGAGAAAAACATCAAATAAAACCAAAATGTTCCTTACACTTTAGCGTAATGTAGCAAGTTGACTGCGTTTTATTTTACTAAAATGGTAACTTGTCTATGTCTATAGCTATAGCTTTTTTTTGTAATTTAATCATAAACATTACTGCCAAGATACTGGTGTATATAGAATACATCTTTCGACAGTCTCTGTTGTCATCATCAGTGTAGGTGAATTTCATTGTATCTTTTTTAATAAACTATGTTAGGTTTCGCTTCACAATTTGTTCCAGTTTCGGCATTTTTAAGATTACGATCAGGTCCTTTGATTTTTATCTAATTTTAATTTTATTTGTATCGTATGGTATTGGTTGTTGTTTACTTCCGAGAGATACTATTTTCAATCAAATGTTCCTTATGTCGTAACAATCTAAAATAACGTCAATGTTGCAATTAAAACCTTGGCATTTTACATTTTACGGTACTAAGCGGTGGCCATTTCTGCAACGCTAACGGTTAAAAAATGTTGAGATTTTACAAAGAGAGAATTGGTCCTCCCCCCCCCCGCGGTGGCCATTTCTGCAACGCTAACGGTTAAAAAATGTTGAGATTTTTCAAAGAGAGATTTGTGCAAAAGAAACCAAAAGTACATCCATACCTTTTTAGCGAGTTCTTGAAAGAATCTTCGAGCCAACATACTGATACGTTCGTTGATGTCAACAATACATCGAGCCATCTCTGACACGTAACCTTTGACCTTGATCATGTCGTTTAGAATGAGAGAAGTGATCACTTTTATCCCGTATATGCGAACCATATCTGAGTGGTCCTGAAGTCTAGTAAACATACCAAAGGAATCAATTTCTAAGAAGTTGCAAATTGCGATGCTAAAAGTACAAGTGGATTTGTTGGTCGGTTTTCTACATGGTCCTAACTATTAGAGGATCGCTGTTTTTGGTGCTCAGTCGAGCAGTTGCATAAACTGACTCGAGTATTACATTTGTATACTTATGCCCTGAAAACGTACGAAACGAGTGTTCGAAAGGTAAGCCAAGATATCCAAAATAACTGTTTTTTAAACGTTAGATAGTGGATAGTATCCACTGGATACTTCTTGGGCCTGTACAGCTTAATACACGGCTGGTGACGTAAAGGACCTTGGAAAGCTACCGTGGAATCGGGAATGTTTGTGACGTCACATAACATTGCAGCGAGCATTAGTAACGTGAGATGCTCGGTGTTCGACCAAACAGAAAATTTGCAGTTTCGGCCCGTAACAAATATTTTTAATTGAATAGACATATTTTAATATATTTTCAAATAATTTTTTTTCATACACTTGGTCCAATTGTTCCCAACCGTCATTAACGAATCCCCCCCTTACAAGTCAAAACATTTTCATTCCTTCCCAATATACTACATAGTATATTCTAAAAGCTAAACAATAATGATATAAAACTGGGTATTTTATCAACTTCGCAGGTTATATTCTTAGAGCTAAAGTGTCTATTTACAAGTCACATGTACAAATTAAAGTAAATTCCTCCCCACAAGTTTCAATTCTTGGGAGAAATTTCTCCCTGGTTAACAACTACTGATTAAGTCAATAGGAGTCACTTTGCAACAAAACCACAAAATAAACGCCTCGCAAATATAATGGCACGTATTAAGTTATACATGCATGGATTTAACCTTTATTTTTCATTAATTTAAATAAAAGCGATGTTAGTTACCTTGCGTAAATTTTTCCCCCCCCCCGAAACCAAAAGTACATCCATACCTTTTTAGCGAGTTCTTGAAAGAATCGTCTTGCCAGCATACTGATACGTTCGTTGATGTCAACAATACATCGAGCCATCTCCGACACGTAACCTTTGACCTTGATCATGTCGTTTAGAATGAGAGAAGTGATCACTTTTATCCCGTAGATGCGAACCATATCCGAGTGGTCCTGAAGCCTAGTAAACATATGAAAGGAATCCATTTGAAAGTTGCAATTTGCGATGCTAAAAGTACAAGTGGATTCGGTACGGTCATGAGGCACGGTTACTATTAGCGGATCGCTGTTCCTGATGCTCGGTATTCGGCCGAGCAGCTGCACAAACTGACCCGAGCATTACATTTGCATACCCGTGTCCTGTTAACATACGTAACTAGTGTTCCAAAGGGTACACAAAAACAAAAATTACTGTCTTTTAAAACCCTTTAGATGGTGGATAAACGCGTACTTGTTGGGCCTGTACAGCTTAATACACCGCTGATGACGTAAGGGACCCTGGAAAGCTATCCAAAGCTACCGTGGAATCGGAAATGTTAGTGACGTCACATTGCACGGAGCATTAGGTGCACTGAGCATGCAACGATTTAACCATTTATAGCAAATTGTTGTATTTTTTAAATGAAATAAAAGCGATATTTTTTACCTGGCGTAAATTTTAGAAGTCCAAGGTTCCAGAAGGTTCGGAAATCTAACACAAAGATCACTGGCCGCCACAATCAGGTTCGCTCTCACGCCCTCGTGCGGCGAAGTGTCAAGAATTGTGAAAAAGATTCGCAAATGACGTTCACAAAAGTCACAACTCACCTAAAACAAACGAAATACATAGATTTGCGATGTTGTTTTGTGTCAAAATAATTTTCTTTGCTCAGTAGCAAACGTTTTTTTCTGTTGAAATCGTTTGTTTTAATCAAGTAAATTATTGTTGTTAAACGAAATCGCTAGAAAATTTCGTTGGTTCTACGGTACGCAGTTCCTTGTTCACAGCGGCTGTAGTCAACTTTTATTACAGGCATTGAATGATCCGTTCTGCTATTTTTTGTTTTAATATTAGTTTGCTAGCAATTACTAAAGACGCTGTTTTGAGCGAAATATAAATGTATTTTTTGATTTGTTGTTTCTTTAAATTTCACATATTTATTTACTCACCAGCATGTATTTAGCCAGTGCAAGAGTCGCACTCTGTTGCATTTTGATGCCTGTGATGTCACCAGGTTCGACAGTGAGTAATGACGTTCGCACAATGAGCTCTGTGGCGCCACCTAGTAAACTTCCGGGTCCTGTGGGGAAAAAAGTTAAGCTTTACTAGTACGACACCAATTGGGATATAGGATTATCAGTTTGTGTTTTTTTAACCCTCATAGCCACCATTAAACGTTGAAAAATGTTACAAGGTTAAATTGGACTAAGTTGTTTTCATGTTTTATGCAGTAAGTTCAAGTTCAAGTTTCAAAAAAAATAATAAACTTCAAAAATAAAAATAAAAAACGAAAACAAAATAATAAACTTCATGAAATTTACCAACTATCTCTGTTTCTAGAATATTCTTGATGAATTCTTGATCGGCATCATCCACTGTGGCTCCACCAACACCCATGTCTTCCTCTAAGTTGCTTTCATTCTGCAAAATCGTATTTATCATTAAACAATTTGATTTGTAAGTTGACAAATTGCATACAAGTTAAAGCATACTGTATTAAAAGTTTAAAATGAAAACAGGATTTTTAAAAGTTGAGGTTCATTAGTAATTACATAACTAGACACAACTTTTCGCTATTAACCTTATCTGGTGTTTTCTCTTGTTTTTTGCTTCGCTTTTCTTGTTTCTCTTTTTCTTCTTTTTCCTCCTGCAGTTTTCTAAAATAAGCAATTTATTTAAACCAGATTGCCTTGTCTATAATTATACATACTAGCAGTTTGTGTGAAATAATAAGAACATTAATATCAGAAAAAGTAACACACCTTCGCTGTTTTAGTTCAGCTTGGACATCGCCATCAACAAAAATGAGAAGTTTTAATGCACTCTGGCCACAGATGTGGAAAAACCCCCCCCCCCACAATGAGCTCTGTTGCGCCACCTAGTAAACTTCCGGGTCCTGAGGAAAATTTATGCATTATTTAGAAGCGTTATTTGCCAAACAATCTGCCGTTTCACTACACTAAGTTTCAATTGTAATTTTTATAATCATTTTTGTCCTATATAGCCTTGACAAAAAAGGAAAATGTTGTAGGATCATGAAACTTCATGAAATTTACCAACTATCTCTGTTTCTAGAATATTCTTGATGAATTCTTGATCAGCATCATCCACTGTGGCTCCACCAACACCCATGTCTTCCTCTAAGTTGCTTTCATTCTGCAAAATCGTATTTATCATTAAACAATTTGATTTTTAAGTTAACAAACCGTACAAGTTGAAAGATACAGAAGTTTAAAGCGAAAACAGGTTTTTTAACTAGACAAGACTTTGCACTATCAACCTTATCTGGTGTTTTCTCTTGTTTTTTGCTTCGCTTTTCTTGTTTTTCCTTTTCTTCTTTTTCCTCCTGCAGTTTTCTAAAATAAACAACAATAAATTATTTAAACAAGTTTGACTTATAACACACTTGCATATAATTATACACACTTGCAGTGTGTGTGAAATAATAAGAACATTAATATCCGAAAAATAGACACCCCAAGTTTGTAGAGCTCTTCTGGCAAAAAAATGCATTTGCCAGAAGAGCTCTACAAACTTGATATTACGCCTGGCAGCAGTAGCTTATATTAAACAAACACACCTTCGCTGTTTTAGTTCAGCTTGGACATCACCATCAACAAAAATGAGAAGTTTTAAAGCACTCTGGCCACAGATGTGGAAAAATCGAGTAAGAAGTTCCTGCTTCATCAAACTTGCTGTAAATAAAACAGTTTCAGAGTTTTACCAGTTAGCCATACAAAAACAGTTATGTGACCAAACAAACTGCATACAAAACGGACTAATAAAGAACACTGCTAAGTATCAAGTGTATACAACCTATGCTATGAAAAATCCTACAACTGTAGTTGTATTGTGTTACAACATAAGTCATTAAAGGAAATTATATCAGGGTGGTCCAAGACTAAGAGGATGGAGGTCCATGTTAGGGTTTGAATTTTTTTGTACTAAAGGAGAGAATTTTGCACTTCCTATTTGACTTCATGTTTTGAGACCCTTAAGTTATTAAAAAAATCAAAGCATTATATATATTGCACAAAGCGTGAAAAAGCCCTTTTTACCGCCCAATAGACGTGTATTAACATGCAATTTGATGATTAGCGTCTTATGTGGGCCTATGTCAACCGCAATACACAAGATGACTGCACGGAGAAAGTGTTTGCAGGCTACATGCCAGTGTTGGGACCACCCTGTATTATATGATATAGTAAAGTGAGAATTTAAGAAAAAGAAAAAAAATCCATCTCATTTAAATCTAAAACCAAACAACAATTGGCAGCCATGTATATATATATATACCACAGGCAACCAACCACGAAAGCAGACAACCTGAAAACGACAAGCAACAGTGCATTCTTACTTGATTCAGCACTACTCATGTGTTTTCGCATTGTTGCTTTAACATGCTTTAAAACGGATGTGATAATGGTGACAGGGTGTGAAGCGAGCTGAAAAATACTTCCAACTGCTTGGATTGCAAATCGTATCCAACTTTTTGACTCTTTTTCAAAACCTGGAAAATTATGTTTTAGGCTAAAAATGCTACATGCAGAAAAAATAAAGAAAAAAAATGATGCATTGTAATATGCTTCATTTGGTTGAGCATAGTAATTAATCATTACATGGTGATACTCAACAGAACATGCTCCAAATATAGATGTTATAGCATCAACCAATTATGACATAACAATAAACTAGGCTTTTTCTTTTAATATTTAATTTTTAAATGTTAAGAAAAAACTGTACTCGTTGAAAAGCTTATAATTGAGAGCATTTTTTTGCTAATTATCAGCCAAACTTGAAACATTTTAAAATGTAAACATAATTTGACACATTTACAAAACAGATATTTTACCTGCTGTGAGCAAACTGCTGATTTTTACAATGGCTGCATGATCATCAGGAAGTCTAAAGGGTTTCTCATATTTTCCTGCCTCCTGTTTGCGAGTTCCCAACTTTGATAGAGCAACGCAAGTGTTGTATGGCAGCTCATAATCAAAAACTTCTCGGGAACCTTCAATTGTTGTGGCTTCGTTAAGACCAACCTCAACCAAAGTGTCCAGCTTTGATCTTATTATGCTTGGGTTGTCACTTAAAATAGTGAGTTCTTGTGAGGCAAGGTCTGTTTAGCAGGAGATACCAGTGCAAAGCCATATTACATGTTGCTTAAAATAAAGTTGATCTGTCATTCATTTGAAACAATACGCCCCCCCCCCCCAAAAACTTCTCGGGAACCTTCAATTGTTGTGGCTTCGTTAAGACCAACGTCAACCAAAGTATCCAGCTTTGATCTTATTATGCTTGGGTTGTCACTTAAAACAATGAGTTCCTGTGAGGCAATGTCTGATAGGCAGAAAATACCAGTGCAAAGCCATATTACATGTTGCTTAAAATAATGTTGATCTGTCATTCATTTGAAACAATACACCGTTTTCGAAAAACAATAAGTGGAAACAGCATGTTGCTGGTTGTGAAAAACAGGAACTGGTCAATAATGAGGTTTTTGACATTATAACTGAACAACATGTAGTTTACAGCAGGAAATACATGCCTAGTGATGTGCGCTTCAGTTTTCGGTTTCATTGACACAATTCAGAAACTTTTTGTAATTTTCAAGCTAAAATCTGCAAATGCCAATGTATCATGCCGTGACATAAAGACTGTAAACTGCAAAAACCCCCCCCCCTTGTTGCAGTTCACTTATTCCTTTTTCCATTGTAAGAAATGTTGGTGGGTCTGCCAATCTCTCCCACAAAATCTAAGTTGGCAAAAACAGTTAATATTAAATCGAAAATAATGGTTAAATGAACCTTGGGACACTATGTTATCTTTTAGTGTAAACATTTATTGTATTATATGAGCAAAAAATCGGGCATTATTTGTGTATGAAACATGACTACATTTTGACAAGTGCTATTGTCATCCCCCCCCCCCCCAATAAGTGGAAACAGCATGTTGCTGGTTGTGAAAAACAGGAACTGGTTAGTAATGAGGTTTTTGACATTATAACCGAACAACATGTTGCCTAGTGATGTGCACTTTAGTTTTTGGTTTCATTGACACAATTCAGAAACTTTTTGTAATTTTTAAGTTGAAATTAGCTGCTGCATCATGCTGTGACATAAAGGCTGTAAACTGCAAAAAACAACAACTAAAACTGAAGTTTATACAACTAAACATGGTTTTATAAAATGATCGCGAAAAGTTAAAATCACCTTACATATAAAATGGTGTGTAACAAAACGTTGAAAATGGTAAAGCTAAATATGAGGCGATTTATGTTTTGGGTAATTAGGTGAGCCTTGCACACACAAAATTTGTTAAAACACTTTTGGACTAGTTAAAGACTAAAATCACACACAAAATGCCCAAAAGGCACACACCCCCCCCCCTTAGGTGAGCCTTGCACACACAAAATTTGTTAAAACACTTTTGGACTATGTAAAAGCATATAGAGCCAACTTTTGGACTAGTTAAAAAATAAAATCACACACAAAATGCCAAAAAGGCACACTTACTGGCTAAGCATTGCAAGAAGTTGAGTGATGACTTTCTGTTGTTGCAGTTCACTTATTCCTTTTTCCATTGTAAGAAATGTTGGTGGATCTGCCAATCTCTCCCACAAAATCTAAGTTGGCACAAACAGTTAATATTAAATCGAAAATAATGGTTAAATGAACCTTAGGACACTATGTTATCTTTTAGTGTGAACATGTATTATATTATATGAGCAAAAAATCAGGGCATTATTTGTGTATGAAACACGACTACATTTGACAAGTGCTATTGTCATGTCGTCAGAATTAAAAAGCAACAGAAGGCATGGAACTAGGTGCCGCACAGATAAAAGAGGGGCGGTGATTATTTTACACAAATATTTATTTATTGTGGTCACTGCTTGACAAAAGCTCCGGCTCCAACTGCCTCTGTTTTACAAATAATTATTCTTGTGGTAAAATTGGCACTTTCCCTAAAATACAATAGTGCCTTTTTTTAAAAAAAAGCAACTTACTGGTAAAATTCTACGCGAAATGTCATCGGCTTTCTGCATTTCACCGATTAATGCTTGTACAGCACCAAGTTTGCTTCCTGATGAACTTGCTACCAGCATAATCATGTTGTCTGTCACTTGAGCTGGGTGTGATACACTGCAAATTCAAACATTAAAAAAAATATAAAAAAAACAATTTGATTGCTACAACCTTCAGACGCAGTGGTCCCCTATTTTAACATGTTATATTCCAAAATTTAAGTAAATTCCTCCTCTACAGTTTAAAATTCTTCCATTGGGAGAATTCCTTCTGGTTTGAAAACCACTGAGAAAGTGCACTGGGCATTTTGATAGTTTCCTTTGATTTAAAAGACAACAGATCCATAAAAGATGTCCGACAAACATTCTACACACCTAGACGAGGTTTTCTGTTTGAAGTACAGCTCTTTGTAAGCATAAACAACAGCTTCACGAATCCTGCTGTCCTCATTCCAAATCTGATTCAACATTTCACCAATTCCTATAAACCAAAAAATACACATTAAAAACCAAAGTTTTCAAAACACAAAAACAGGAACTCAAATAAATTATTAAGCATAACGTAAACATAAAATTAGAACACTTACTCCGACTATCATCAATCTTGATAAGAATAAAAAAAATCATTTTAACAAAACAACACTTGTGAAGGCAGCTAACAGACCACTCAAGTTTTAACTCAATATCACACAAGTTCCTCCCCCCCCCCAAAATACACATTAAAAACCAAAGTTTTCAAAACACAAAAAACAGGAAAGAGCATTTACTCAAATACATTATTAAGCATAACGTAAACATAAAATTAGAAAACTTACTCCGACTATCATTAATCTTGATAAGAATAAAAAAAAACATTTCAACAAAACAACACTTGTGAAGGCAGCTAACAGACCACAAGTTTTAACTCAATATCACACAAGTTCCCAATTTCTAATCTACATTTTGGTGTATTCCGGGACATACCAAGAAATTCACAGGGCTCCAACAGTTTGATTTGGAAAGTTCCTTAATGACGCTCTATTCTAGACTGAAGTTGCCATATTTTATGATACACAATCCCTGACAAAATTTATCTCCGTTGCGTTAACCCAGTTTTTCTCAAACATTTTCGTTATTTTTTCCAAACGATCCCTTTGCCATTATTTCGAGGGCTTGCGGTCCGCAAGCCTGAATGTGTATTTCAGAAAAACAAAAGTTTATTGCAGGATTTTAGCTTTATGCAAATTTGCGCATAACAATGATCCAAATCTGACATCACAGACAAGACAAAAAGCATTACAATTGTGCGCGAACAATTGCATTCATGGAATAAAGCTTGTTTAATGTTTAGCAATGGAGACGGTCGATTATCACTTTCACTTTGATTTAAACTTATTCAGTTGCACAAACTTATGCCAAATAAGATTATAAAATTACTTCCACCATTTCGCGGTCCCCGCAAAATACCCCAAAGGGCCGCGGATCCCAGTTTGCGAACCGCTGCGTTAACCATTTTTGCGATCCAATGCAAAACGCAACAGTAACTTTGTGCGTTAACTTGTGCGCCGCCAGTTTACCTCTTTACGTTTCATGGCATAGACGCGGTTGTAACTAACTACTAGAAACTTTCTCCGTTGGTACATTAATTTCATAGGATAAATATATATATATATATTTCTTAAATTCCTGACATTTAAGTACATCCCCCCCCCCCTAACATTTCTCCCTGACGCAGATTTAAACACTAAATTCCCTGACATAGCAGGGAAAATCCTGACATATGGCAACCCTATTCTAGACGTCATTTGTTCTGCTTTGGGAAATTTCCCTTACAAATGTGCAAGGTGGCATGCTAAATTTGCACATCAAACAGCTATTTGTTGTCAGTGCTATTCCGTTTTTTTTTAATTTAAATCTGTGTGTTAAGCGGCAAAGTGCTTCACCCAGGGTTGTATGCCACTGGGTGTAATGATTAGAAACCAGTCAGAAACTTAGCAGTTTGTTTTGTTCAGCTATAACATACCTTGAAGAGCAAAGTTCATCTTAAATTCCCATGCAGCGGTAAAAAAGTTGATTGCTTCCAGAACATCAGTGTTGGTTCGAGAATGTAGAAGTTGACACAAAACAGGAACTGCTTCTTGCAGTTTTTCCACAAATTGTATGGACTCCTCATAGTAGGTTACAACGCTCTAAAGCCATAATATATATTTGTACTATGACTATCAAATGGATGACACAACAAACTGCTCAAAATTCACGAAAATGTGAAAGCTTTCTGATGACGTTTTTTTAAATCTGGATTTCTAACTTATTGTGCTAATGCAGGGATAGGTACCCCCCCCCCCACAACAAACTGCTCAAAATTCACGAAAATGTGAAAGCTTTCTGATGATGTTTTTTTTTAAATCTGGATTTTTAACTTATTGTGCTAATGCAGGGATAGGTTATGCAAAGAGGAAAAAAGTCTAAAACATCCAATCAATATCGGTTAAAAGCAAGACAAAGATGATTTTAGTCATTGGCATTTTCAAATTGGCTCAAGATAGGTACAAACCAAAGACCCCCCCCCCCTCTAAAACATCCAATCAATATCGGTTAAAAGCAAGACAAAGATGATTTCAGTCATTGGCATTCTCAAATTGGCTCAAGATAGGTACAAACCAAATATAACTTTTTTTGTGATAAACAACTTTGCAAACCATTAACATTTAAAAGTATGGAAAATAAGGCATCTCACAACAAAGAAACAACTTCATGATATCACACAGGTTTTGCCAAGCTATGATAAATCTTGATTAATCCGGACACATTTCATCCAAAAGAAGTGTCTGAATTACGGGATTAGACAAAGTTTCAGATTGGCCGATGTCTGTTAGTTCTGGCCTTATCATATTGAAATTCATTTGTACCTCAAGTGTTGTCCAAATTAGGCGAAGATCCAGATTAACTGAATCGGTTCAACAGAGGTTTACTGCATTCATAATTTATATATCAAAACTTGTCCATGGGGTCGAGAAATAACAAACTGATGTTTACCTTTTGTTTTTCCACCTCCTCACTTTCATGTTGCATTTCCGGAATCTTTTCTTCTGAATTAATTTCAATCTCTTCTGTTGCATCCATTGAACTTTCAACATCTTGATCCACAGTAGAAGGCTCCTGTTGGTCATTACTTTCTTTTTCCTGTTCTGTTCGTGATGCAGCAGGGACTGCAAATAAAAGCAAGAGTTTCAGTTTCAGAAAAAATGTGCTGGTGAACATGTGTGTTTTGAAAAGTCACTTTACAACAAATAAGTTTGCTAAATTAAAAAAAAAAAGTATCATATTATCAATGTTAAATGCCAAGCAATAAAAAAGTGGCTCAACAAGATATATATTGGTTACAAGTAGACTACACATGTCACCCCTAAATCGACGTCTATTGAAGTAGTTGTCAATATTTGACGAAAGTACCTGAAGCTTGTAAGGCTAGCAGTTGTTCTATAGCTTCTTTGTGTTGCTGCTGAAGAACTGATATCGGAAGCTGAAACAATGAGTTTAATAACATTTTTGAAGTGTATCAAAACAATAAAACAAGCCAAATAAAATTGTAATTCCAAAAACAATTGAACAAACAGTTCTAGCACTTCTATCTATGCACAAACAGATTCCAAACAAATAGTGTTCACTAATCAATAGAAATAATTTATGACTGTTTCTACAATAAATAAATCAACAACATCATAAACAAAACAAAGCTTATTAATTTTTACAGAGATAAAAAATTCTTTGGTGGAAGATCATCTGAAATCATTAGCAACTTTCCACGTACATGTTTAACACACATTTCACTTGATGTTGCACAAACCTAACAATACATCAATTTTACCACTGTATTGTTGCTTTACATTTTTAAAATCATAAACAATACAAGTAACCTACTGTTGCAGCAAATGGATTGCATCGAAGCAGTGTTTCAAGAAGTTGTACAGTGGTTTTGCGAACAAGATTACTTTTGTCCAGTAAAAGGTTGACTCCAAGCTCAACAACATCAGGGTATCTAAAACCAACAGACCAATTTAATTTAACTCAGCAAGTTCCAATAGGTGTAATTAGGCTTCATTTTAATGTGTGTTTCAACGCCTAAAAATTTTTTTTTCTGCACCCCATTATGTTTCATACATTGTTTTACTCAGCTTAACTAACAACAATATAATGACAAGATGACATGTTTCTCATGGTACATCTTGCATATAGTTGGTATATACTCGACACACTATAGTTTCTTAAGCTGCCCTAGTTTGGTAAGCAGTGTATCAAAACACAAATGTCTTTCATATATAGCAGGGGTCAACAAACTTTTTTCACTGCGGGTCGGATAAGTTTAAAAATGACTCGTGCGGGCCGCATAGTTTACATGTCCTAGCCCCGCCTTTTCAAAATTTAGCCCGCGAGATGATTTTTCTAGGTGCGTCAAGATATGGTGTTTCTACTATCTCATTTAAAATCTGGTGCTGCAATGGTTAAATTGTATAGGTCGTCTCTTACGACTCGTAAGTAACGAGCAATGCTTGTATATTACGTCACATGTAACAAAAAAGGCATTTGTTTGCACACAATTGACACCTGTAGTCTTGTCTGTGACGTAACAAACTGGCCTTGGAACAATCCTGGGCGTTGTAATCCTGTGAAACTAGGCAATGTTATTCTACATATCGCGACAGGAAAACTTTCGTGACGAGTAGATTAATTTTTAAATGTGACAAAGTTATCAATACGATTTGGCAAACCAAAAACCCCCCCCCCTGAAACATGAAATGTATTCAACCAACAGGTATACTGGCAAATTTAAGCCGTATACAAAGAGATTTTTTGGTAATCTCCTAGTAGTTTTAAAAGTTACATTACAACAGTAATTTTGCAGATGCGTAAAGCTTTATGATTACTTTTAACACTCCCTTGTGGAACACTGTTTTATAATGACATGCTTTGTTCCTGATGTAGTTAATCAACTGCTTTTAATACTGATTTAATATTTGAAACTAATAATATTTTGAAAATTTATCAAATGACTTTTTTTGTTTAAACGACTTTTCATCTATTTATAAATTAATCAACCATTGACACCAAACACAAGTCAAAATCACTTTTCATAGCTTTATGGCCATGAAATGTTTTGTCAAAATCGTGTCGTTTTGAGTTTTTGAAACAGCTCTTTGTGTGCCAGCTGGAGGGGACGCATGTTGGTTACGTCTATATTTTTTCTTTCTTTGTGCTGTGAATATATGACCACCAAAATGATTAATCTTGAATGGTTATACTAACTAAACTTCATGATCCCTGAGTTTCATACTTTGTTGGTTGATACATTGCAAAGCATGTTGTATCTTTTTGTTTTAATCACCCATTAACCCCATAGTATTCTAGTTTGATTTATTGGTTATTTGGGTAAGAAATACAGCATGTGCTGAAATTGTAAACAGTTGTTCGTGATAAGTTTCTTTGGTGTTGTTTAAATTGTAGCTTAATTGGCCCAGTGATTACCTGAACAGCCTGAATATGTTTAAAGATGTCAATGTGCTTAACACTTTTCCAATTGGGTTTAAGTGATTGGTTTACAACAAGAAATGGCTTTAGTCTTGACAACACATCACATTAATTTTATTGTTTAAAACACTGTTGGTCTTGCCACACAAACTGTTGGTGTTGTTATTTGCCACTTTCAGCAAACATATGTGTTTACAGTTTTTGCCCCCCCCCCCCCCCCCCCCCCCCCCCCCCCCCCCCCCCCCCCCCCCCCCCCCCCCCCCCCCCCCCCCCCCCCCCCCCCCCCAGCTTTCCCACTAAACTGAGCTACTTTGCTTTGCTAATATTGCATTAATCTTTAGCTTTTGTTTTGAATTTGAGTAAAATAAAATGATCCACATTAAGATAAAAAAAAAACTGTTGTGTGTGGAATAAAATAAAAACCACAAGTGAAATAAGAAATGAAAATGGCCATAAAGCGATGAAAAGTGATATTGTCTTGTGTTTACATTTCAACATAAACAACCTGCCTTCTGTATAACCTAAGCCTCTGTTTGATGTTGATAAAAAAAACGTTCACTGTTTGAAAGTAGATGAAAAGTTATTTGATAAAGGCGTGTTGAAAGTGATCAGAAAGCTTCATGCAACTGCAAAATTACTCTTGTAATGTTGGTAAAATGTGTTTCATGTTTTACAAAAGGAAAAAGGGAAATATACATCCCAGGTATTTTTTTTATTTGCATATGAAACCAACATGCAAAGTATTATGCTTTCCTTGCTTTATCACTAATTTCAGTATTTTGTTTCAGCAATGCAAATTATAGGGCATAAACAACAAAGTGTTGTTCTCTTGTTGACATCTTAACCAAATTAGTTGAGTAATATTTCTGTGGTTGTATGCACTAAGCATTTAAAGATTGTGCAAAAAAATTAACCTTTAAAGACAAGTATAGTAATATACTGAAAAACAGACACAAAAATAAGTATTAATTGATTACCAATAGAATTTCAAATGTTAGCCCCAATTATGTATAAATGTGACAAAAAACTTTCTGATAAAGGTGATAAATTGGGCCATGAGGCATATACATTTTTGCAATGTTTAACCACAAATTTGTTGTAATAATTCATGTTCCATTGAAATGATGGTGGGTTGTTTAAGTTTTACTATTAAACTTCTCCACATTTCTGTCCCTTCTTGCTTTTTTTCCAAGTGAAGTTTCAAATTGTTGGATTATGCAAAAGATGTTTTACAAACTTTGAATTGATTTTTTTTTGTCAAAGTGAACTTTTTGATGTCTTTTCAATGTTGCCAATAAGGCAAACTTTTTCTCACATATGTCACACTGGTGAATCTTTTCTCCAGAATGTGTCAAGCTGTGTCGTTTTAAAGTTTGCAGAAGATGGAAACCTTTTCCACAACAGGGACACTCAAAAGACTTTGTTTGACTGTGTGTCATCATGTGCTGTTTTAGATTACCTAACCGAGCAAACTCTTTGTCACAAAACTTGCACTTGTATGGTTTCACTTCACTATGAGTGAACATGTGATCTCTTAGTGATCTTGGGGAGCTAAATGCTTTCTGACACATTGTACACTTATGCAGTTTTAAACCAAGATGCACGTTAAGATGTGTTTGGAGATCTCTTTTGTCTGCGAAACATTTTTCACATACTTCACACTTATGTGGTTGTTCCTGGGTGTGATAAAGCATGTGCTTGGAAAGGTGTGAAGATTGGATGTAACTTTTGTCGCAGAGCTTGCACTTGTATGGTCGTTCCTCTGAATGGCATTTTATATGTTGCTTTACATGTCGTGAAGATTGAAACTTCTTTTCGCAAATGTTGCAACTGTATGCTTTTACACTAATGTGCGATACCTTGTGTATTTTTAAATCAGAAGCAGAGAAAAAACCTTTTTCACAAATTTCACACTTATGTCTTCTGATCCTTTCGGAGTGTGTCAGCATGTGTGTTTTTAAAAGTTGTTCAGTATAAACTTTCTTCTGGCAAACCTCGCATTGGTAGCGTTTTTCTGCACTGTGTGTGGCAACATGTTGTTTCAGACTACACTTCCGCGTATATGATTTTTCACACAAAGTGCATTTAAATTTTTTGTCTGCAGTTTTTACACAGTTTTCCATTTTATCTTCATGGATATTGTATTGTCATTTTTTACCTTACAACAAGCTGTAGAGCAAAATACAAAAATATTTCTAAGCTATTGACCCAAAAACTAAACATAAGAAAACTGATAAACTAAACCAAACATTTTGGATCAATTCAACAAGTTATAAATGCTGCGGCTATAACTACACTAACAATATTTAAAAAAAGTTTGCTGTATCTTTTTGTGAATAACATTGATGGAAAGTGTACAAACAAAAAACTTTCAATAAGCTAGCAGCTTTGCAACCTGCCAATCCTGTTTTAAACCTAGACTTGAAGGTGTAGCTGTAACACCATCCACCAATTGCAGCCAACTCTCTGGTAGTATGTTGTGCTTAAAAAAGTCTCGATTTTTGTTCAGTTTTAGCTGTGACAAAATATTAACTAGATGCTATCTGACTAACAAGTGTCTTTTCCTGTATAGACAAACTTGACTTCTAATCTGAAAAAAAATCTAAACCACAGGATAAGATACACTTTCCTGTTAAAACTTAATTCAAGATAATGACTACAGAAACCAACAATGACAACCTATTTGAGGGATTCGTAGTGAGAGATACTGTTGAGAAACATGTCTCTTGTAACCATTTAGGTCTAAGAAAAAAGCACAATTAGCAAGTGTGCCTCTGTCAAAGATAAGAATACTTTCACTACTAGTTTGTACACCATCTCTCAAGTCTCATAGCTACTAGTTCGCAAACCTTAACTAAAAGGTAATAGTTTGCAAACTTGAATCTACTAGGTTGTAAAACCATAACTTTAACTCACCAGTTAGTGAACCTTAACCTAAAGTAAGTTTGTAAGCTTTACTTTGCTAAGAAAAAGTAACATTGGATACAGCTCATGCATAAAAGCGCTGATGCTAGAACATACTATACTGAATAACTTTGTTTTGCTTGTCCAGCATGCAGTCGCCAATGCGAATAAACTGGCCGATCGATCACTTCCTTAATTTCCATGGATTGAAGAATTAGGTCTACAACTAGTTAGCAACATGCATGCACACTAGTTTATTTTCAGTTGTTATGTNTACTATACTGAATAACTTTGTTTTGCTTGTCCAGCATGCAGTCGCCAATGCGAATAAACTGGCCGATCGATCACTTCCTTAATTTCCATGGATTGAAGAATTAGGTCTACAACTAGTTAGCAACATGCATGCACACTAGTTTATTTTCAGTTGTTATGTAACATTGAGGTTTGAAAAGAAAAATCAGCGCGACCTGACTGCACAAAATCATTCTGACAAAATAATGTCGGAAAGGCGGAAGTAATAATTTTTAAGGGATACTATGAAAAAAATTTATTACCTAAACAAAACACAAAATATGTATATCATGTTCCTTTTTTACCGTAATTGATCTTCTGATTTGATATATCAAAAGTAATTCAATAACAATGGTACAGTTTAAATATTGCTGCTTAATTTTATGGTTCTACAATAAACGCCCATTTAACCATTTAACTTGCGCACCACCATATGTACACTTGTTGACTTTTAAATCATTTTGTCTGCTCACTGCACTACCATACTTCAATTTGAGAACTAGTGGTTTGCACAATTGCACGAAATTAAGTTTGTATTTAAATGTGAAAAACGAGGTAAAGGTCACTGAATTAATTTGAACCAAAATACAAAAGAATTCAGTTCATTGCATACCGGTTGATAGTACATTCTTGATAATCGCAACAAGATTGGAAATTCTAATCTTGGCATTTTATCGCTTAGACATTCGAAACCAATTCGAAAAGAGCTACGCAGCGCCACCGTTTGGGTGAAATCACCGTTGTTTGATCAATCAGCTTCAAGGGCGCGCATTTTTTTGTCGCCAAAACAAAAATATGTAAGATCAGCACAATGTAAGATTGTTGTTGAGTGAAATAATTCTGGAAAGGGTCTGACGGCGGCTGCTCAAGGTATGTGGTCTATGCAAGAAAACTCATGTTTGCATCTGGTGGAAATAATCTTTTCCGGGTAGTAAATAGCTGCGCAGATTGAGATGGTAGTACAGGTAAAACTTTACAGCAGTATTTGACAAAATCCACATTGTCACATCCCGATAAAACACAAATAACCAGTGTGAGTGGGAAACGGGATGTTAATGAAACTTCCATGTGGATTTCACATCACAACTT